>RJWT010001053.1:0-52971 GCA_004365215.1 Cuniculus paca
AAGAGCAAGAACAAGGAGAGGAAGAGGAAGAAGAAAAGATTCTTCTGGCCATGACACACCACAACCTCTCTCCTTGTTATGGCTGATACATTGTGTCAACTTGAGAAATTTAGAAGTTTAACTAAACCACTCAGCAGGGAGCCAGGATTCTTACTTGCTAAACATCCTGAGTTTGTACAAGAGGAGGGCAAGGAGATTTTGTTAGGGTAGCCTGGGTGGGGGTAGCCTGCTTACAATATAAGGGAGGAGAAGAGGCTTTTTCTCTCCCCTTTTGTTCTCGATGCTTTTGCTGGCTGCTGCCTTCAAGTGTCACCATGGTATGCCACTCTGCCTTGGAGCCAGTTGATTATGGACTGAAACCTCCAAAAACTGTAAACTAAATAAAACTTTCCTTCCCTAATTTTGGGTGTCAGGTGTTTTGTCTCAGCAATGAGAGAAAAGTAACTGAGACATTCCTTGAGACTCATCTACCACAAAGATACAGTAGCATCTACCAAGAAACCTTCTCTGGTCTTCAATCCAGGACTCCTCTCCTCCTTCCCCTTGGGGCTTCCCTGTCCCTTGATCCATTCTACACAGATCTGACCTCTGCCAAAACTATATGTACCCAATTCTTCTGTACTTATTGGGGCTCTTTGCACTTCAAAGATAGGCACCTGTCTGTGATTGGCATAAGCAGTGAAGGGAACTTCTTGCTCACATAAGGAACATTTTCAGGGTTCAAAGGATGTCTTCACCATGCAGCCTCTTCCCCTATTAACCTTGAGCATGCCACCTTCCTCCAATCTCACTAGATTTCCTTTCATAAGGGTAGGAAGGCCACCACTGCCCTGTCTCAGAAAGGATTATAAAATTGCATGTCACTGACTATTAAATCCTGGAAGGAGCACGGAATCCCTATACCCCTGGTCCAGATAAAAGATTTGGACACAGACAGACTAAGTGACCCATTTTCACCCAGAAAGTGGAGACCCAGGACTCAAATTCAGATTACCTGCCTTCAGAGCCTAAAGCTCAACACACTTTTGTCTCATTTTAAACAGAGTGACTTGTCCCAGGACAGACTTGTAAATCAAAAAGTTTGAAAGACATTTCTTTCTCCTTTGTAACATTCGGCCAGTGGCCCAGCCTGTCAACCTACTGCCAATTTCCTCAGGGTATGGGAGTCACAATGTGGAAAGGGCAGGTGGGCATGATTGTGGGATACTCTTCCCATGAAATGTTCCCAAAACACTCAGCCTGTGCCCCATCCTGAAAGTTGCACTTCTAGTCCTGGGCTCCAGATTTCCTGTCCTATGCCTAATTTCTTTATTTTTATATTATTTTACTAATACGTGTTTTCCATATAAGCAAGATGATTTACAATCATCTTGGGGAGCTGGGTACATGTACATAATACAACTTGTTTCTTAAATCCCCTTTCCTCCCCCTCCCTCCTTCCTCCTCTAATTTCTCCTTTTCACTTCTTTTTTTGTTGAGACAGGATCTTACTATGTAGTTCAGACTGGTCTCAAATTCACTTTGCAGGCCAGGATGGCCTTAAACTCATGGTGGTCTTTGGCTTCCATCTCCTGAGTGCTGGGATTATAGGCACATGCACTACACTGGTTCCCATTTTCATTCTTCTTTGCATCATTAATCTTAGCTCATGTTCATGGCATATACTATTTATATTTACTGAGGTTATTAGGTTCTATATTTGGCATATCTTCGTTCTACTGATTTTACCTTCTTTTCCCCCTCAACCCTCACCCTTAGTCTCTTGGACTTTTTCCCATCTTGAGGAGATCCATTTCCCTGTCTCCTTCTCTCCAATCTTTATTAATCTTTTTGTTTTACTTTGCCTTATTCAAATGATAGATACCATATGGAATTTAAGCTTGTGTGTCTGGTTTATTTTACTCAGCATTATACTTTCCAGATGCATTAATTTGCCTACAAATATCTCCAATCTATCCTTCTTTATAGCTTAGTAGTATTCCATCATGTATAGATACAACAAAATTAATGTACAAAAATCGTTACCATTTGGGTACACCAATAATGAACTTGATGAAAAGGAAATTATTAAAACAATACCATTCCTTTGAGTAATTTCATGCATCAGACAAACACAGAATTTTACAAAACTTGGGGCCAGGGATTTAACTCAGCGGCTCAAGCACTTGCCTGGTAAGTGCAAGGTTGTGAGTTAGATCCCCAGTAACAAAACAAAAAAAAAAAAGAGAGAGAATCTTACAAAACTTGCTTTCCAATTGGGGACAAAAGGAAGCTCTTATAAACGGAGACAAGGTAGCTTTTAAACAAGTATACTGAGATGTAATTCATATATTGTACAATCCATTCACTTAATGTGTAAAATTCAATGCCTTTTAGTATACTTAAAGCATTACAACCTCACCACATCCAATTTTAGAATGCTTTATCGCCTCTGAAGAATCCTTGCTGTCTTAGCTTTTACCTCCCAATCCCCTAACCCTGCTGGCAACCGTTAACCTGCTAATCTTTTTCTATCTTCACAGAGTTGCTCTTTTTGGACATTTTGTGCAAATTGAACCATTTTGAATGTGGTTGTTTGAAACTAACTTCTTTCACTTGGTATAAAGTTTTCAAGTCCATCTTTGCTGTAGTATGAATCAGTACTTTATTCCTTTTGGGGGCTAACTAGTACTCTGTTGTGTGGATACGCACTTAAAAATCCATTCATCAGTTGACGAACATGTAGGTTGTCTGGGCCTTTTCATGGACAAGAAGGTACACAGACAGCTGGCAGAGGAAAGACCCACTGGTAGGTGGGTTAATCGTACAACATGTTTCACTCAAAACCTCTGCACTTGTCAGGGAGTTCAAGGTGACTCTTTTAATGTAAATGTTTCTCTGGGTTGATTACTAGCTCCATCTTGGTGATAAAAACAGAGTCCTAAGAAGACAAGGGATTTATTCTGAAGATCACAAAAGAGCCATGAAGTAGCAAGTTCAGAATACCAGTGCCTCCAATGACCATCTACCCTAGCTTATTGAAACTCTTCTACACAATACAAGATACCACTGATTGTAAGATGATGTTTTGAATGCACACTAAGCATAAGAAAATACTACCAACTAAACTATGATGCATGACTTTCTGGAAACATTAACTGTAACATGCATTCTAATTTAGGCAATGTTAAAATGTGAATGAATGTATTGTAGGAACAGTGATAAAGTATAGTCTCCTCTCAGCAAGTATTGGGTGGTTCTAAATACATCCATTTGTCTTTTCCCTTTCATTCACTCTTTTCTTTCCTCTGATTATTGTCTCATAATATATTATCATCCAAGCACTACAAGCTATAATCCCAAATTCCTTCTTTTTCTCCTCTTTCCCTCTGTTCCATCCAATCCATTATTTTGTCAGGCAGGTCCTCTAAAAGGCTTCTCATACCAGTCAATGTTTATCTATCTCCAGTGCCACATTCTAGCCACTTCCTTGTCAACCAGAACACCTGCTGTCTCACCCATTCCCGCTAGAATCACCCATGTAACAACACTGCTTTGTTTCCTGCCAGCTTCTGACATGGTTCCCCAGCACCTAAAAAATGTAGCCAGAACTCCTCTGCATGACATCCAGGTCCCAGTTTGTCTCTTGGATCTGCCTCCACATGTGAGTGTGGGTCCCAGACAGTGTCTCCTGATTCTGGCAGACTTGCTGTTGGAGTTGTGTCTTAGTCACTTTCGCATTGCTATAACAAAGTCCTGATACTGGGTAAAGCACTAAGAAAAGAGGTTCAAGGGGCATAACACCAATTTTGTCATAAAGGTACATTGTTGTGGGTGCATAATACTCACATTTATTCTTTAGAATATTTCTATTGATAAATTATTAATTTTATGAGTTTTATTATACTAAGCAATCAGTAATTAACAGTAAAAAATCAAAAATATAAAATATTGAATTTTTAATATTTATTATTTATAAAAAAGCATCAAAATTTTCAACATCGACTGTTTTTTTGCATACAAAGTAAAAAAAACAAATTTCTATATTAACTACAATGAAAATACCAATGGAACTCTCCAAAAATAATCTTCAGTTATTACACCTAAGGCAGTCTTCTCACATGACGATGGCATGTTCTATACAAATATATTGTTTACCCTGGACAGCACATGTGTTTCCTTCCCTGGTCTTTTTGTAGGACATATTTGATATCTAACTGATCTTGCTGTCTTGTCTCAACATTCTTATTTTATGATACAATGTACAGTTAACAGGAACATAAAATATCAATAAAATTAAGTATTAAATTTTTAATACATATTTTGTATTTAGGATGAGCATCACATTTCCCATCAGCTGTGTAATTGCTTACAAAACCTAAAATATAACATCAGAAATAAATTCCTATATGAACTACAATGAAAATAGAAATAGATCTCTACAACAAAAATAATCTTTGCTTCAATTGTAACACTCAACGCAATCTTCACACGTGACAACTGTGTGTTTCATGTACACATCTTGTTTATACTGACAGCATTTGTGCTTACTTTCCTTTCCTGTGTGACAGGTCATTCTTGTCACCTCTTTTGTCTTCCTGTTTTGTCAGGAGCTTCTTATTATACTGTATAATGTACACTTAGGAAAATAAGATATCAATAAAATAAAATAAAATATCAAATATGTAATGCAGGCATTCCAGCAGATAAAGGGAGACACTGCTCGCTGATAACAAGCTCAGAGGGAATGCAGAGGCAGGCCCTGCTCTGTGCACATTCCAGCAGACAAAGGGAGACACTGCTTGCCAGTAACCAGCTCAGAGGGAAGGCAGAGGCAGGCCCTGCTCCACATGTATTCCAACAGACAAAAGGAGATATTGCTCACTGGTAACCAGCTCAGAGGGAAGGCAGAGGCAGGTCCTGCTCCACACACATTCCAGCAGACAAGGGGAGGCCCTGCTCACTGATAACCAGCTCAGAGGGAAAACAGAGGCAGGCCCTACTCTGCATGCATTCCTGCAGCCTTGGGATGCTTCCACCCCAGGTAACCAGCAAGGTCTCGGAAACACAGAAGTGGGCCCTGCACCAGACCACTCAGTGGCCACCACTGGATACTCATAGCCATCACTGGCCAGGAAAAACTAACAGTCATGCTCCAAAGAAATTGTCTAGAACCCCAGTAACCACATGTTTCAAAGAACCTAGGAAAATGTCAAGATGAAGAAACAAAAGGAAGTCCCTGAACTCCAGCCCAAGCAGAGCAAGTCCAGGAGATGAAAATGTGGAAGAGATCAGGAGTCACACACCTGGTTTCTGTAGTGATGGCAACTGAAGTAAAGAGACAACTCCATGAGGCCATAAAAAGAAATTAGAACAGAAATACTATCTCAGGTAAAAGAAGAAATGAAAAACATAATAAAAGAATTGCTAAGCTTCTCTAAAGAAGACATAGATAAAAAAAAATAGAGGAGCAAAGGAAAATGAGGGAAACCATGAATGAACCATTTAAGAGAGATTTCAAAAGCATGAAGCAGATTCAAAGAGAAATCCAGGAAATTGAAATCTCCATTGAAAGCTGGCAAAATCACTTGAAAGAAACTGAAGATAGACTTTCAGACCTTGAAGACAGGTGTGCAGCTTGTGATCAGGAAAGGAAAGGCCTCTTAAAAATAATGAGGAATGAGGAAATAACAATTCAACAACTGCCAGATGATGCAAAGCGAAATAATTTAAGAGTGATAGGTATCAATTTAAGAAGCAGGGGTCAACACAAAAGACATTAAAATTCTATTTACAGAAAGTACTAGCAGAAAACTTCTTCTTTCACCTTTTTCAAAAATGACTCTGTTCTGAAATGTGACTCTTTTGGACTATGGGCAGTGGAGTTTGCACACACATTACTGATGAAGAAAGATTCTGACATCTTTGTGCATGTGGAGCCCAGATTAGGCCAAGCAGAAAGGTTTCTTCAGGACCCTCCAAGCAGTATGGACCACTCTCTCACAGACATGGATGTCCAGGAACTCTGGGCTTCCTCTTTTCTCCATAGTTGAATCAAATTTCTCTATTTCTTCATAAAACCGTACTCTCTGATGTCTCTTCTACTCAATGTGATTTTGATGATCTGAGGGAAACAGCAAGGCCCAGTGAGCCCAAATGACTCTCACACATACTTAATAAAGGAAAACATGAAGGAACTCATAGAAGGAAGAATAGATGAAACATTTCTCTCCCCTTGGAGAACTCTGGGATGTAAAGAATTCTTGGCATATATGCCTCTCTAACTCTCTTAATGGTGGCCATTCATTAGAGATGGTACTGGTTGACCGGACAATTGTGAAGAGTCCAGTGATGATTAGAACAGATCTGATATGCTTCATTTTGGCCCCAGGATTACATCTAGGTTGGTGCCTTTGAGAACAATACCAGAGACAAGTAAGACTTAAATTTCTTTTTCTTTCTTTCTTTTTTTTTTTTTTTAGCACCAGGGATTGAACTCATGCTTGCCAGGCAGGTGCTTAGGCCATTGAGCTAAATCCCCAGCCCTTGTCTTTCTGAGACAGGGTCTTGCTATGCCATTCAGGCTGGCCTTGAGCTCACTTTGTAGCCCAGGCTGGTCTCGAACTTGCAATGATCCTCCTGTCTCAGCCTCCCGAGTGCTAGGATTACAGGCATGTGCCACCAGGCCTGGAAAGGCTTAAATTTCTTTCAGAGGTTTCTCTCAGATTTTTGACTGTTTAACTTTACTCTAAACTAAGGACTCACATATCTAGTTCTAAACAAACATCCCACTAGCTCTTTGAGTTTATAATGTACTGTTCTTATTGTCAAGCTCCTTAGTCATTAAACTCTTTTTAATCCACTTTATTCTACAACAAATTTAGGCTCACAATATTGAGCACAGAATTCTCATGTACTCTGTGCCCACACATGCACAGCTTTCTCCATTATTAATATCCCCCACGGGGTGATTCATCTATTACCATTGATGAAGCTACACCAATATATCACCTTATATAAAGTTGATAGTTCACATTATAGGTTACTTTTGGTGTTGAACATACTCTGCGTTTGAACAAATGCATAAGGACTTGTATCAAATATTGCAATATTGTACAGAGTAGTTTTACTGCCCTAAAAATTCTCTGGGTGTTCATATTTCCCACCTTGCTTCCTTCCTCCTAGCAACCATTGATCTTTTCCCTGTCTACACAGTTCTGTATTTTGCAGAATGTCATCTACTTAAAATCATATACTAAGTAGCATTTTTAGATTGGCTTCTTTTACTTAGTAGTATGCATTTAGGTTTCTCCAGGTCTTTTCATGGTTTGGCAGCTCATTGCTTTTGAGGACTGTGCTAAATTATTTTTTGTGCTAAAATATATTGTTTGGATGGACCACAGTTCATTCATTCATCTACTAGAGGACATATTGGTAACCTCCATGTTATAACAGTCATGAATAAAGCTGTAATATGTGTGTGTATGTGTGTGTGTGTGTGTGTGTGTGTGTGTGTATGTGCAGTTTTATTTTCAATTCTTGAGCAAATACCACTGAGCATAATTTCTGAATCATCTGGTAAGAGTACAATTAGTTCTATGAGAAATAACAGCTGTCTTCCAAAGTGGCTACACAAATTTCCATTTCTGCCAGAAATGAATGAGAACTCTTATTGCTCTGCCTTCTTTCCAGCATTTGAGATGTCAGTGTTCTGGATTTTGGCTATTCTAACAGCTGTAGAGTGAGTCATGTTTGCCAGGTTAGTGAAATCACCCTTTATTCAGTTGCCTGCTTTAGCAACTGGGGAGTTATTTGAGATTCTTTCTTTTTCCTCATCTTCCAGGCAGTGGCAATCCTCTGGCCTCCTGTTCTTTCTGATCACACTTCCAGACACATTCCCCATATTTCTTTGCAGTAAGGTATGGTTGTAAGATGGAGTTCTGGCCAGTGGGATGCCATCACAAGTAATACCACCACTTCCACATGTGGCCCAAGAAACTCTTCTGTCATGAACACTGGCTTATTTTTCCCATTCAAGGTTGAAACAGAGGGACTCTAAGGGTGTGAGGGATAGCTGAATCTTAAAAAAGAAATCTAGATCCCTGAATGGCTATGCAAAGTGCAGTCACTAACTGGATTTTGTATAAATGAGAAGTAAATTTAAACCATCAAGGTTTTGGTGTTTATCAGTTACTACAGCTGGTATAACTTTATTAATACTTTTCAAGTATGATTTCATCCCAAGGCTTGTCTTTGTCCAGGGTCACCAGTGAGGAACCTCTTGGAGACAACATGTTACAGCATAGACAGTACAAGGCAGAACTCATTGACATAGTATAGGCAGCTGGGCCAAATACCTGGCCACATCCTCTTTGATTTAAAGCAGACAAAATTCAAAAGAACTCCTTTACTTCAGCTCCAAAAATATAGGGGTTCAACCAACACTGTATTGCTTTGGGTTCTCTATTTCCAGATGCAACTCAAAGGGACACAATTCGTGACCCCTGTACTCCACTTTCATGAAAGCTCTACCAGGACCAGTGTATTAACTTCCTGTGGCTGCTGTGACAAATGACCACAAATATCATGGCTTCAAACCACATGACTTTATTCACTCACAGTTCTTGATGTCAGAAGTACAAAATATCTCTTAGAAGGCTAAAATCAAGGTGTTGACAGGGCTTGTTCCTTCTAGAGATCCCAGAGTTCTCTCTCTCTCTGTCTCTCTTTCTCTCTCTCTCTCTCTCTCTCTCTCTCCCTCTCCCTCCCTCCCCTCCCCTTTACCCTACTCTCTCCTTCCCTTTCTTTCCCTCTGTGTCTCCCTCTCCTTCCCCCTCCTTTCTCATCTTCTAGAGGTTGTTTGCATTCATAGACTTATAACCACATTGCTCTGTTCATTGTGTGCCTGAATTCTCTCTTACAAAAACTCCTGCAGTTATATCAGGTTTATCAGGACAATTCAAGTCCTGTATAAAGCTATACAAGAATATACTTGCAACTTCTAAGGGTTGCAGTGGCCTCAGAATCAGGAAAAGCTGCAGTATGTAGTTTGGGTGACTTGCAGAGCATATATGAAGTCCTTTCCAGACACTCCAAAACAGGGCTTGGTCCTGAGTTAGGGAGGGGCCCTAGGAGAGAAGGTTTACAGGAACTTTGCAAAGGGACAATTGAGTATGTGCGTAAGCCAGACAATGGAAATCAACCAGCACATTAGCCTTCATACCTGGCATGTCACCTCCAGAGTGGAGAGATTTTTCCAGATTTTAGAATAAAGCAAAAGAAAAGAGGAGCACAGCCACCTTTCCCAGGAGTGCTGGCAATGCGTGTTTTAGTGCAGGGAGCAAGAGGCTGCATCAGCAAAGCTGACCAGGGTTGGCTGCTGCATGGAGCTCAGCTAATGGAAAGCCTTGGACAGCTGAAACTTCCTGTCCCTGACCAGCCTCCCAGACACAGCTTTCTTCTCAGGCCCTCTGAAAGACCCAGCACAAGCAGTAGGACCAATTAATTAGCAAAAGTGGTCTCAACTCATTCTCTCCCTTGCTGGAGAGAAGATAATTGGATTTTTGTGGTTATGAAGACAAACTCAGCTCGGGCTTTCCCAGGAATGAGGACATTTCCATGCTGAATGCAGTGGATTACTTACATTTCATTAGATGTGATTCCACAGCATGATAGCAGTGCTTGGCTTATTAGTGTGCCTTCTGGAACGCAGCCCCACCATTCAGTGGCTAGTCAACAGTGCTACTGCACAGACAGGACAGCTGGAGGTCTGAGGGTGTACCTGTGTGCTTTGTATTTTTGGTTGTCCAAACTCCTCTACCTCAGGGGGATATCTTGCTTTGCTAATGCACTGAATTCCCCTGATGCCAGAACCTATCTTAAAGCAAGGGTGAATGACTGGGCTCTGGCATTATCTGCCTCAGTGCTGGATACAGAATTCACATTGCCATGGGCTGAGCCGTGTACCATTGTAGAAACCCCACCTGGAGTCTCAGTGATAGAGAAAGAACCAAGGTGGTTGCCACCGGTACCAACTCTTCACCTGCAGCTCCTCCTATAACCTTATGAGGCCTATCACTGTCTCCCTTTGAGAAAATAAAGAAATTGAGCCTGATAGGTAATATGCTGGGGCCCCCACATGTCACCCTACACCCAGACCTGCCTGCTGCAGAGCTGCTATCCTGTCCTCACTTGTCTAAAGAATTTCATGCAGGAAGCACACAGTTGGTGAGGGTCACATGCTCACCACCTCCACAAATGCACGGAGAAAGTGAGTCCTTCTCTCCTCTTTATAGGCTAAGTTGGACAGCTGAGAGTAAAGTGCTTGGGTTGCATGACCTAGCAGTGCTACTCACCAGAATAGAAACTGGCTTCTTGGTTCAGGAGATGTTTTGGTATCAGGCTCTAGTTCTTTCTGCAGAGTCTTCCAAAGACAACAGACAGCCAAGAATGCAAGTGCTGGGCAGTATCTTAATTACCTCCCATCATTTGCTCTGAAAGTTCTAGAGAGGCAAGGAGGGTAGTAGCAGGCTTCCACAGCTTCCACTTGGAATATGCAGTCAGCTGGTCTGGTCTTATGAGTCTATATGTAACAACCAAATATATATATATTAGCTTAAGCACCCCTCACTCATTTTGGGAAGTCTTGAGAATCTCCAAGGGAATGACCCCATTCTTCCAGTGTCCCACACAGCAATTTTTTTCCCACCTGGGTTAGTGACCCCCATTAGCTTCTCTGTCTGAGACTCCTGTCCCCTGTTCTCCCTGTCCCCAGTTCCTCTGATGCAAAATGTGATGGTGACAGATTGTCCCAAAAGTTTGAACTGAGGATAGAGGTTGTCACAAAGGAAAGCAATGCTCAGAGCAAAAAACCCTGCAATTCCATCATCTTGTTGTTTAAAGGGTGCAAACTTTTAGTGATGGGATTGTTATAGTCTTAAGATCTAATGTACACCACAAGAACTGTAGTTAAAAATGCTATATGGTATACTTTATTTGTAAATAGCTTAAGTACTCTCATTATACAGACACAAGAGTAACTATGTGAGGTGATGAACGTGTTCATTAGCTTGATTGTAGTGATCATTTCACAATGTGTATGTATGTCCAATCATGATGTGATATACTTTAACACTTTAAATGTATATGGTTTCTTTTACTTTCAGAAAAATTTATCGCTACATGTTAAAGCAAATAAAAGTTTTTCTTCTCAAGTAAATTTGACATAAATTCTGTTAATCCAGTCCTTTGTAATGAATAGTATTATTTAGAAATATTTTAAATTAACATGTACCACAATCTCTTAGCCTAGAAATCTGGTGGTATTCTTATTAAGGTTGCATCATATTCTTACTACCAGTTTAACCTGGGAAAAGTTGAAAGTCAAAGACCTTGGTTTAAAGGCATATGATTTCTATCTGTCAAGCATAGTCCAATAAAGCTTAGAGAAGCTGGAGATGTAACTTGGTAGTACAGCCCTTGCCTTGTGTGCATGAGGCCCTGAGTTTAATCCTTAGTACTGGGAAGAAGGGCAGGGAAAGGAAAGGAAGGGAAGTGAAGAGCCAGGGATCTAGCTCAGTGGCCTGAGTGCCTGCCTGGCAAGTGCAAGGTCAGGAGTTCAATCCCTGGTGCTGCAAAAAAAAAAAAAAAAAAAAAAAAAAAAAAAAAAAAGGAAGGGAAGTGAAGAGGTGAAGAGAGAAGAGGAGAAGAGAGAAGAGAAGAGGAGGGAAGTGTCTTAGTTACTTTTTCTCATTGCTGGGACAAAACACCTGACACTCAAAGTGAAGCAAGGAAAGGTTTATTTAGCTTACACCTTCTGGAGATTTTAGTCCACAATCATCTGGCTCCAAGGCAGGGTGGAATGGCACTGGGGCAACACTTCAAGGCAACAGCCAGAGCAAAAGAGAAACAAGCCTCTTCTCGATCCCTTATACTGTACACAGGCCACCCCTCCCACCTTCAGGGTGCATGTAACACTCATAAAAATGTCCTTGCTCTCTTTTGCACGGCGCAGGATGAGGATATTTACAAAGTAAGAACTCTGGCTCCCTGATGAGTCTCTCAGTTAAATTTCTAAATTTCTCAAGGTGACACAATGTATCAACCACGACAATCCACCCCTTGCCAACTTGGCAACCAGACATATTTCTTTAAAGCACCCTCCAGATACCAAAGCATACTAATTCTTACCATTTTGCAACTTAAACATTATAACACAGTTTAACAATCTTTAAGAACCAGCAGTAAGTCTATCAACATTATATTACTTAGAAACATCACATTTTGTCCTTGGACACCCAAAGACTCATGCACATCCCTTTATGCAAAAGGCATTTAGTCCATCTGCAAGAGTTGCCAAAGTTGCCACAGTTTCAGCATTGCTGAAAAGTCCAAGTCCCAAGTCCCCTCTTAGATGAAAGGCAAACCTTAGCTGCAATCCCCTGTACAAATGAAAGCAAAGTTAAACACTTCCAACATGCAATGGCACAAGATAAACATTTTCATTCCAAAAGTTACAAACAGGATGGTACAAAGCACTGGAACCAAAACAAGTCCAAAATCCAGAAGGGCAAATGTTAAACCTTGTAGTTGCACATCCAGTATCTGAAGCACTCTGTGGCAAATTGTGAGCTCCAAAGGGCTTGTGTGACTTTACCTGTATGACACTTCTGGTGGTTAACAATCCCCTGGCTTCTCTCTTGGGATGGCTTTGTTTCCTCATTGCAAGTGTCCTTAGATGATCCACGTTCCTGGCTTTTCCAAATTTCTGGGGCCTCCACTGCACCTTTGGCTTTACATTCACAGCTTCAACCATTGCCCTCTCAAGGGCACACTGCCTGACCTCCCAGGCCTTCTGAAATTGGGGTGGAAGCCTTTTCAAATTCAGAACTTGTGCATTCTGTGTGCACCTAAAACCAGCACCATGTGGATGACCCTGAGGTCTGCTGTCAGTTGGAGGATTAGCCAGGCTTTCCTCTCTCTTGGCTGTAGGGGTCAAGCACCTGGATCACTGGGCACTCTGAACCTGATTGTGAGGAACAGATTCTCTATGCCACCACCATTCTGGAACCTCCTGTGGGGTCCGCTGCTAATCTGGAACATGGCACGCTGAGGCTTTCTCAAAGCAAAGCCTTTCACTTTTGCAGTTTGGAAGCTGCAAAGGTTCAAGACTTGCTGCTTTTTGCAATGCCTGCAGGCCATCTTTTCTATTTCTCTGTTCCTTCGCAGCAATCGAGGTCTCAGCTCTATCTTTACAGTCCACAGCTTTACTGGAACTTCCTTTCTGGCCAAACTCACAACATTTTAAATCACCATGCTGGGCTCTTTGCTCTTGATTCGCGATATAAATCTGGCTAAAAGCCATCAACAATAGCCATGCCACTGCCTCAACATTCGACTATCTTGAAATTTCTTCTGCCAGATTAATCAGCCCACCATCCTTAATCTCAGTCTCAGGCAAAGTCTCTGGACATGAGCAAAATGCAGACAAACTTTCTGCCAAGACATAACATACATCAACTGGAGTCCACCAACCAATGCAGTCCTTTCGAGCAGAAACCTCCCGAGCCTGGTTTTTACTGGCAGGCTTTCTATCAGTCTTCTGGTCCGCTGAGCTCTGACCAGAATCTCCCATGCAGAACAGCCTAAGCTGCTCCAGTTCTATACATTCAGGTGACATCTCTGAACTTTACCAAACTCTTCCCACAAGCCATTCCCAGAGGCTCTTGAACCACATGGTCAGTACAGTCACAGCAATGACCCCACCCCACTGGTACCAAATTCTGTCTTGGTTACTTTTTTCTCATTGCTGAGACAAAACACTTGACACCCAAAGTGAAGCCAGGAAAGGTTTCATGTAGCTTGTGCTTTCTGGAGATTTCAGTCCATAATCAGATGGCTCCAAAGCAGGGTGGCATGGCACTGGGGCAATGCTTCAAAGGAGTAACCAGAGCAAAAGAGAAACAAGCCTCTTCTCCTTCCCTTATATTGTACACAGGCATCCCCTCGCCTTCAGGGTGGGTGTAACACTCACAAACTGTCCTTGCCCTCCTTTGCACAGGATGAGGATATTTACAAAGTAAGAACCGTGGCTCCCTGCTGAGTCTCTCAGTTAAACTTCTAAACTTCTCAAGTTGACACAATGTATCAGCCATAAGAGAAGGGAAAGGGGAAAAGAAAAAAATTAAATGTTAACAATTAAATAAAGCTGGAAAAAACAAAAACAAAACATCACACACACACACACACACACACACACACACACACACACACACAAAAATGCAGTCATTGCTGTTAAACCCTCCTCTCTACTTCCATCACTTAGACTTCTTTCTCCTTGGCCTGCTATCCTCCCCAAGGCCTAGCTCCTCCCATGGGTTTGGAATCTTTGTTTCTCAATACCCAGATCCTGACTGCCCAGAGAAATCACTCCATTACTGTTATTTAATTAGGCACAGAAGTGTAGTTGCTCATCTCCAACTCAAAATAGACAGGCTCTGGGCCTTCTTTGCAGTAAACTCCAAAGAACCTAAGAATGAATTTTCCTAAATAAGATGATCCTCCATCTTAGGCAACTGCCTGGTGAAACATGAAGAGTGGGAAGTTACTTTAAAAGGAGAATTTATCTTTTACTGTGAGCTGTCTACCTCCTTGAGATCTACATTCTAAGATTCAACAAACCTGGGATTGAAATTTTGGAAAAAAGAAATTGCATCTGCACCATACATATACAGACCCCCCGCCACACACACACACTGTCATTATTTTCCAACAATATAATGTAACAATTTACATAGCAATGATATTGGGTGCTATAAGTAATCTAGAGGTGATTTAAAGTGTATGGCAAGATGTGTGTATATATCATTTGACAAGGAATTTGTGCATTTGAAGATTTTGTTATCTCCTGGAACCAGTCAATCCCCTGAAAATACAGAAAGATGACTGTGTTTGTGACAGGTCAAATCATTAGGCAAGATTCCTCCTTTGCCAGACAGAAAGAATCACTCAGAGGAAGGTGATCTCTCACCAGCCCTTCTCCTCCCAGAAAAGTGGGGCTGTGGTCATCATGGTGCCCTGGAGCTGGAAGTGGTCCCTCCAGGGCTGAGGCAGAGTACCCTACACAGGGAAGTAGGACCCAGGTGAAAGTAGGAAATTTGAGTAAAGGGTACTGGGTAGGAGCTAGAAGAGAGACAGAAAACTCAAGGTCAAGGATGAGAAAGTCCCAGAAGAAAAGAAAGCCACAAGCTGGGTTTTGCTGCAGAGAAAAAGTAAGTGTATCAGAACACTAGATTACACAGGGTTGGGCAAGAGTGCTGAATTGAAAGGTCATGTTCTTTTTTCTTTCCATTTATTTTTCAGTTTTGGTTCTTGAGCACAGGACTTCACTGTGGACAAGGGAGGGGAGCAAAAGGACAAAAGACAGGAGGTATGAAGGTACAAGGTCTATAAAAATATGCTGAAAAGAAAGATTATGTCCAACTCCACACCAACTCAGCTGTTTGCTGTCCTGAAAAAAATGAAAATAGATAAAACCCACAGGCAGGTTTTAAAAGCCATATCAAAATTGAAATCTGTTGAAGGCAAGGGCCTTCTATAGTCAGCAAAGTGGGACACAGCAGCCCCCGTGAAGGCTGTAGAAATGGCTTGTGACACAGGCATCATCTAAAGACAGAGAAACATAAATAATTAAAAACACTGATGCATGCAAATAACCTCTGTTAATGAATGACCCTGATACTAAGAAAAGCACATCTAGCATATGCTAAAGGGGGAAAGAGTGCAGGCACTTACTTTATGGGAAATCTGAAATGCTGAACTACCAAGGTATCCACTGCAATGTAACTTTGCTCCAAAAGAGCATGGAGCTTTGCATTAAACAGATCCAGTCTGATACACAATTTCTGACATAAGAATTAATTGCTCAGGAGAATCTATTAGTGCATGCATTTGGTTGCATTCAAATAGTAATCACCACCACTGACTTTACTACATCCTCCACTGAAAACCCGACACAGCCCAGGCAATCATCAGAAGACAGGTATGGAGCCCCCACAAAGGCAGAGTGTTAATTCCTCCCACTTCTTAGAACAGTTGCAGTGATGAGGAAACAGGGTTAGTAAAATAAGAGATCAAAATTGGAGTTCAATGAGACCTTGCCTCAAAAAATCAAACAAAAGAAAGATGTACCCAGATATGCTCTGTGCACCTGCAGGCCTCCATTGGAGACCCTTGCTTCCTCTAGGCAGCCTGCACCCACCAGGAGACTCAGAAAAACACACCCCTGTGTGCCTGCCAGCATGGGGGGTGTCCTGACATAGGCTGAGAGAAGAAGTGGCCTGGCCACCATGCAATCCTTGCCATCAGGGTAGCCTTGGTGTAGCTGCATGGGTCTGGAGAAGCCTGCCTTATGCCCTGCTACCTCCCTGGGAACCTGAGTTCAGAGAAACCCAGGTCCCCGTCCCATTCTCCTACACCACCAAGGGGCAGCCAATGTGGGAAGCACCTGGGACTCCACAACCAGATTTTGGGAGGAACCCAGGAGAATGTCAAGATGGAGGAGCGAAAGGCAACCTCAGATCTCCACCCCACATAGAACAAGTCTGGGAGATAGAGTCATGGAAGAAAATGGAAGTTACATACCTGAAATCTCCAAGAGGATGGCAACTGAAGTAAAGAAACAACTTCATGAAACTGTAAAAGTAATCAGATCAGAAATAATGTCTCAGGTAAAAGAAGAAATCACAAACATAATGAAAGAATTGCTGTGCATATTTTAAAAAGACACAGATAAAAAAGGAGCATAGGAAAATGATGAAAACCTTGAATGAACAATATAAAAAGGAACTATAATGCATGAAACAGATTTAAAGAGATATCCAGGAAATTAAAAAGTCAATAGAAAGATGGCAAAAACTCTTGAAAGATACTGAAGATAGACTTTCAATCCTTGAAGACAGGATTACAGCTAGTGATCGTCAAAGGAAAGAGCTCTTAAAAGTAGTGAGGAACCAGGAAATAACAATTCAATGGCCACAAGATGATGCAAAGAAAAATAATTTAAGAGTGATAAGTATCAGTGAAAAAGCAGGGATCAACACAAATGAAATGAAAAGACTATTTACAGAAGTTATAGCAGAAAACTTTCCAAACATAAGAAATGGATCTGCCATACAGATAAGTGAGGCATATAGAACTCCAACTAGTCATAACCAAAATAAATCTACACCCAGATATATAATAATCAAGATCCCAGAAATTCAGCACAAAAATAGAATACTAGAAGCTAATGGAGAAAAGAAACAGATCACCTATAAAGGAAAACCAATCAGAATTGCTGCAGACTTCTCAACACAAGCCATCAAGTGAAGAAGAGTTTAGAGTGAAGTGTTTCAAATCCTGAAAGAAAACAACTTCCAACCCAGATTGATGTATCCTGCAAAATTGATGTAAAAATAAGATACTTCTATGATAAAGACCTGAAGGAATTCATGACCACCTGACCAACACTACAGAGAGTGCTGAAAGATATTCTTTTTTATTTTAAAGAGAACAAAACAAAACAGAGTTAAACACAGCAAAGCATTTCAGAACAGAACACTGCAAGCTATACAGGTTTTCAAAACATAATGACAGGAGATTAACAATGGCTACCCTAGTGTCTCTTGTTTTCTTCAAAATGGTTGTTCATACATTCACACACAATAAACTCAAACAAAACAAAATAATATAAAACCAGATAAAACAAGAGTGATAGCATTATAGGCCTTCAAATAAGACAATAAGAAATGAACAATAGCTACCTTAATGTCCTTTGTTTTTGAAGGATATTCTAAAGAGAGATAAAAATGACCATGGTTCCAGGAACAGCAGCAGAGGAGGATCACCAAACAGGAGAGATAATTGAACAAAGGGGAAAAGTGGAAGGCCAACAGTAGGAGGATAACATGGCAGAGATGAACCAATGTATGTTGGTTGTAACCATTAATGTAGATGGGCTCAATTCACCAATAAAAAAAAACACAGGGAGAGTGGATCAAGAAACAAGATCCATCAATATACAGTATAAAAGAAACAAATTTAACTTGAAAGGAAATTCATAGACTGAAAATCAGAGGACAGAAAACAACTGCTCCATACAGCAGGAGACCAGAAAAAAGCAAGGGCTCATCAACCACAGAATGGATAAAAAAAGATATGGTGTTCTCATACAATTGAAAGCTACCCTGCTATAAAGGATACTCTTGAAGCTTTTGTAGGTAAATGGATGCAACTGGAGATCATGCTTATGGGTGAAATGATTTGGACTCATACAGGTGAACACCGAGTTATCTCCCTGGCATAAAAAACTGAAGGAGTTATTGGGATCCAAAAAGCACAATAGATATTATGAAAGTGATAGGGGAGAAAACACCTAAAAAGGGAAAATGGTATTCACTGTTAATTTCCTACTATCTTGTTTTGAATTCTTGTATCATTTTCATAATTTTGTTAGGTTTAGTTTAATTTTGTCTTGTTTTGTTAGGTTTTACTGTGTGTTATGCTTGAGTTTAGAAGTTTAACTAAGAGACTTAGCAGGGATCCAGGATCCTTAGTTTGTAAATATCCTCATCCTGTGCAGGAGGAGGGCACAGAGATTTTGTGAGTGCGACACCTGCTCTGGAAGGAGGAGGGTAGCCTGTGTACAATGTAAGGGAAAAGAAGAGGCTTGTTTCCCCCTTTTGCTCTGGCTACTTTTGCTTGCTGGTTCCTTGAAATTTTGCCTCTGTGTCATGCAAAACCTGCAAGAACTGTAAGCTAAATAAACCTTTCCTTCCCAAATTTTGGGTGTCAGCTGTTTGTCTCAGCAATGAGAAAAAATTAACCAAGACACTGTGTTTGATGGTATGGGCAGCTATTTTGAAGATGACAGGATGTATTATGGTAACCATTGTTGATTTCCTGTTGTCTTATTTTGAAGTTTAATGCTTTCATTCTCTTGTTTTGATTGGTTTTAGTCTGTTTTGTTTTGTTTGATTTTATTATGTGTGAAGGTATGGACAGCTATTTTGTAGAAAACAAAAGACATTATGATAGCCATTGTTGATTTTCTGTTATGTTGTTTTGAAGTCAGGTGATGCTTTCATTCTTTCATTTTGATTGGTTTGATTTGTTTTGTATTGTTTGATTTTATTATGTGTGAAGGTATGGACAGCTATTCTGAAGAAAATTAGAGACATTATGGTAGCCATTGTTGACTTCCTGTTGTCTTGTTTTGAGTCTTGTATTGCTTTCATTGTTTTGTTCTGATTTGCTTTATTCTGTTTTGTTTTATTCTCTTTAAAATAATAAAATAAAAATGAAAACCAAATGAAAAAGGAAGTTCAAGCTCTAGATCTTGTATTCAACCTCTATTGGATGGGGCACAATTACCTCATCTCTCTGAACCTGGTTTTCACCCCTGTGCCATGTTGGACAGTTAATGCCTGTAGCAAGGCATTGCAGGATTAAAGATATAAGTAGCATCAGAAGATCATGACAGTTGCTTTCAGTGAAAGGAAACTAAAACATGACTGAGTGATGCTTCACATACTCAGTTTGAACCAGGAGTAGCATATTGTTAAGATTTCAGGAATGGAATCCTGATTTTCAATTGCCTAGAAAAAAAATGACATTGTCTCTACCTTGGGCCTAGGTATGGTCACAAGATATAATTGACTGTGAACTCAGATAGGAGAGGGTCTCATTTTCCTCCCATTTCTTTCCACACATCTGCTCCCTCCTCTTGACAACCTAGGATAACAGGCATTAACTGCAGCATCCACACAAGACCTTGATGCAACTTTGAGAAGGGCTACATGCAAATCCTTAACACCAGTCAACTATCACACTGGCTTTGCAATACCCACAGCTATATTTCTTTTATGTGAAAGAGAATCACACTTCTATTTTTGTTTTTTTTTTTTTTTTTGGCTTTTTGAAACAGGGTCTTGCTATATAGTTCACACTGGACTTGAACTCACTGTGTAGCCCAGGCTGGCCTCAAACTCACAGGGATCCTCCTGTCTTGGCCTCCCAAGTCCTGAGGTTACAGGCACATGCCACCACACACAGTCATACTCCTTTTAAGTCTTTTTCCTTTTCTCTTATAAGCAGCTGCTCACGATACTAATAGGCTGAGCAAGTATTTCAGTTTCCAGCATCCATGCCTCCCTGGAATTCTCTCCCATTTCCCTTTGTGTGGCCACCTTCTGCTCCACACTCAGCTTGCATATATCTGACCTATGACTGAGCAATCAAAGTGCTCTATCTCTGAGTGACAGTGATTCACTGACTCATCAGTGGGCATGTGCCCTAAAATTTCCAATCAAAACAGATGGCAGAATTTTGCTGAGGATACTAGCTTAATGAAATTTATCTGCTTGTTCCAGCTTTAATCCTAGGCATAGGCATCTAGGAGCTTGAGTGAAGTCATTTAAGAGTATGAAAAGAGAGCCTGAAGACATAGAAGCAGATTTAAAGGAAAAAAAAGGCAAATAAATGGAGAGAGAAATTTATCCAGTTCGCATGATTTTAGCCCTGGATCAAGCCTTACTTGGAGCTGCTGAATTAGCCAGTTTTCAGAGCCTATAAATTCCCACTATTTATTTACATACATCCAGGAAATATTTTTCTGCCACTTGTATCTAGAAAAGCTCTGAGGATGCGTTAGTTAACAAACAAAGCAATATATTCCATGAAGCTAAATATAGGAATGTCAAAGGGGAAACAAACACCATGATGATCTAATCAAAACAACCCTGGGAAAAATATGTCACCTTGGCTTCCTTGAGGGCACTTGAGGCACTAGTCAAAGCTATGCATGTCTGAAACTCAGCAGTAGTGTTGGTTCTTGGACCTCCCTTGATGAGTTGGATAAGATGTGTTTCCTACCATTTCACTTAACGAAACTCATCTTACGAGAAAAAAAAGATGGTGAGGAAATTATTTGGCCCAGACATTAGGATGAGATTCTGAGTGGAAGTTGGGACAACAGGGTTCTAGGGAGGAAAATCACTGAACTACACAAAGATGCACCCATTTTGTCCAAGGAGAATTCTTCTCTTAACTAGACAACATCACAGTATTTGCTAAAGTTTGGCTCATATAATACATTGGTAATTACCAGCATGATTTTAAATGGCATATGAATTTCTTTTTAAAAATACGGTAATACTTCTTGGTTGTGTATTTTTCAAACATTATTTTTTCTGCTTAAAGTAAGAATATAACCTTCCCTTCTGAAATACATTAATTAACAAAAAATAGTAAATAATTCATACAAAAAGGATATAGTACTTTGGTGAGGTTAGAATTGTCTTCTCAAATTGCTGAAGTCTGGGAAAAGCTTACCTGTTTGAACTTTATGACTACCTTGCTCTGTACAAAACATTATTCCTATTTCACAGGAAGAAAATGATGCCCAGTGAGGTATATGAAATGTAATGCTTATTGTGCCACTTATTGAATCCCTGATCTGTTGTCACATTCCATGTCTTAGGACTACCCACAACAGGTTACTACCTCAAGAAGAAATCCTGTGTCTTTAGAACCCCTCCAAGCCCAAACAGCATATGCCATCACCATACCCACAAGTAGTGAAGAAAGTCTCCTTCCCAGGCACAGCATGGCCTTAAAAGGGGTAATAAATTGAATTGCAACAGGAAAGAACCTGAACCCTAACCCTAACCCTAATGCTAACCTTAACTCTAACCCTAAACCTAACTCAAACCTTATCACTAACCTAACCCTAACCCTAATCTCTACAATAACCTTAACCCTAACCTTAACCCTAACAAACAAGCTGACCTTCCCAGAACTGTGCAAGCCCTTGTTTGAATAGTTTCCAAGGAAGCCTAATGATTCCCATTGTTGATGCTAATGCACTGTTTTTTAAGGATTCGGAGTTGATGCTACAAGCAAATTTCTCTTTGATTTAAGGCTTTGGAAAGAAGACTGACATTTCATCAGACATGCCTGGGTTTCACTCTGTGTTATGGTTTGTATATAGATGGCCCCCCAAGCCACATGTAGTCATGGAAGCAGCTGAATCTAACATTTATGATTGATTTGCTGTGTAGCGCTGGGATTGGCAGTGTGAGTCCTGCATCCACACAGGGGTGGAGCTGACATGCAATGTAAGGTCTGGAATGGGGACGTGTTTTCCCTCTTTGGCATGGTTTGCACTTGCCGCTTGCAGCTGCCATGAACAGCTGGCCCTCAGCCATGCCACCCTGCCTTGGAACCAGCTGAGTATGGACTGAAACCCCCAGAACTATAAGCTAAATAAACCTTTCCTTGCTTCGCTTTGGGTGTCAGGTGTTTGTCTCAGCAACAAGAGAAAAGCAAGACAGAATTTGGTACCAGTGGAGTGGGGTTGGTGCTGTGACCGTACCTGACCATGTGGTTCAAAAGCCTTTGGGAATGGCTTGTGGGAAGAGTTTGGAAAGGTTCGGAGATGTCGCCTGAAAGAGAAGCCCTGGAACAGCTTAGGCTGTTCTGTAGGGGAGATTCTGGTCAGAGCTCAGTAGACCAAAAGGCTGATAGAAAGCCTGCTGGTAAAGACCAGGCTTGGGAGGTTTTTGCTGGGAAGAAGGACTGCATTGATTGTTGGACTCCACACGATGTGTGTTATGGCTTGGCAGAAAGTTTGTCTGCATTCTGCTCGTGTCCAGAGACTGCCTGAGACTGAGATTAAAGGCAGTAGCCTGATTAATCTGGCAAAGGAAATTTCAAGGCAGTCAAATGTTGAGGCAGTGGCATGGCTATTGTTGGGGGCTTTTAGCCAGATTTATGTTGGAAATCAAGAGCAAAGAGCCCAGCATGGTGATTTAAAATGTGAGTTTGGTCAGAAGGCTGTGGACTGTAAAGATAGAGCTGAAACCTCAATTGCTGAAAAGGAACAGAATATGAAAGATGGCTTACAGGCATCACAGGAAGAGGCAGCAGGTCTCCACCCTTTACAGCCTCAAAGATACAAAAGTAAAAGACTTTGCCCTGGGGAGAAAGCTGCAGAGTGCAACATTCCAGAATGGTGGTGGAGGCCACACGAAGTTCCAAAATGGGGACATAGAGAATCTGTTCCTCGCAATCAGGTTCAGAGTGCGCAGCAATCCAGGTGCTCGACCCCTATGGCCAAGAAAGAGGAAAGCCTAGCTACTGCTCCAGCCAGCAGCAGACCTTGGCAGCATCCACATGATGCTGGTTTTAGGCGCATGGAGAATGCATGTGTTCTGAAGTTAAAGAGGCTTCCACCCTGATTTCAGAGGGCCTGGGAGGCCAGGCAGTGCGCCCCTAAGGGGGCAATGTGTGAAACTGTGAATGTGAAGCCAAAGATGCTATGGAGACCACAGAAGTTTGGAAAAGCCAGAAACATGGATCCTCTAAGGAAACCTGCAATGGGGGTGCAGGGCCAGCATGAGAGAAGCCATGGGATCAGTGACCACCAGAAGTACCATAGGGGTAGAACCACAGAAGACCTTTGGAGCTCACAATTTGCCACAGATGGCTTCAGATGCTGGACATACAGCTACAGGACTTAACATTTGCCCTGCTGGATTTTGGACTTACTTTGGCTCCAATGCTTTGTATTCCCCTGTTTGTAACTTCTGGAATGGTAATGCTATCATGTGCCATTGCATGTTGGAAGTGTTTAACTTTGTTTTCATTAGTACAGGGGCTTGCAGCTAAGAGTTTGCTTTAGATCTCAGAGGAGATTTGAGACTTGGACTTTTCAGCAATGCTGAAACTGTTAGGACTCTGGCAACTCTTGGAGATGGACCAAATGTCTTTTGTATAAGTGATGTACATGAGTCTTTGGGGGGCCAGGGGTGGAATATTATGGTTTGTATATAGATGGCCCTCCAAGCCTCACATAGTCATGGAAGCAGCTGAATTTAACATTTATGATTGATTCATTGTGTGGCACTGGGGTTGGCAGTGTGAGTCCTGCACCCACCCAGGGGTGGAGCTGACATGCAATGTAAGGTCTGGAATGGGGATGTGTTTTCCCTCTTTGGCATGGTTTGTGCTTGCTGCTTGCAGTCTCCATGAACAGCTGCCCCTCAGCCATGCCACCCTGCCTTGGAACCAGCTGAGTATGGACTGAAAACCCCAGAACTGTAAGCTAAATAAATCTTTCCTTGCTTCGCTTTGGGTGTCAGGTGTTTGTCTCAGCAATGAGAGAGAAGTAACCAGAACACTCTGGTTTCCACACACTGAGAAAATGAAGGCCTGAGTGACTGTAACAGCGTAGCCATTTCCCCTTCAGAACACCTCTATGCATTTTGACCTCTACAGAGACCCTTCTTTAGCTGGAATTTCACTGGTGAATTTTCACTATGTAGGTGTGCTTTACCAGCACATGGATTAAGAACCAAGTAACTGCATACGTATTGTGCACAGGACAGAAAAATAAATATAAAAATAATTTCTTACATTTGAACTGGGAATGCAGTTCAAATATAAGAAACAGTCATTGAACACTAATCGTGTGTTGGTCACATAGTAATGAGTTAGATAAGTACTAAGGGATGAACAGGTTAGTTAGAAAAAAAGATGACTATGGAAACAGCCCTAAAGATCCATTTGAGTAGGGTAAAGAGGGATGAACTGGAACATCTTACATGAAGAGTAAATATAAGGTAAATTCTAGACTTGGAGAAAATTTTGCAAACATCACAAAAGTGAAAGTTTAAGTTTCCATGGCTCAGAATGGACAGAATAGTGATTGAAATTCGTGTTTGGTTATCTCAAAAACCCAGGCTGACGTGAAACATGTTACTTTACTGAGGAGTTAGAGCTGATTCTACTTGAAGATGAGATGCTGAAAATGACTAAAGTTCTATTTTTGGCAACCAAAGGGATAGAATTCTAGAGACAGCATGTTGTTGCCGCAGTATGCATTCTCTCCCTTTTCTCTAGACGTAAAAACTCCTGTTCTTTGTCAGTTACCTTAAATAAAGATCCTATTTCCCAGCATTGCAGGAAGTAGGTATGACATGTAGCTAAGTTCTGCACAATGGGATCTAAGAAGCAGGTAGCATCAAAAAATGTCCTAAAGATAAGACTGTGTCATGCTGTTTGTCTCCCTTTCCCTGTTGCTGCCCCAAGAAGAAAACCTGTCCCTTTGGACCACACAGGTTCTATGCTGTAGTTAAAATGTAGCAGGTAAGTTCTTTCCTTCTGGCATTTGCTTTGGCTGTGTCCTGGTAGTTTGGATATGAATGTACTTGTTGGAATTCCATCTCAGACCATGAAGATTATAAGCCTAATGCCCAAGGGATATTGGAGGAGAAAGACCCCTTGGTCTTTCTAGCAGCCACTAGTCCAAGGGGGCTATACTAGACTCACCGCATGTGAGAGAGAAATACCCTTGCACTGGAGTGGTGTTAACAAAGATCTACATCCTTCCAGTGGCTCTGGCTCTAAGCCTCGGAGTCATCCCTCAGCTTCTCTCATCTCACACTCCACATAAAGTCTTCGTTCAGATCCAACCACTTGTGTTCCTCTGCGAGGTCTCTGTGCCATCTCACTCACCATAAAGTCTCATTTGTGGACCTCCTGCCACCACTGCCCCTACAGTCTGTGCTCGTTGTAGCAACCAAAGTGATTATTTTTAAATGTAGTAGGTTCATGGTTCTGCTGTGCTTATAACTCTGCAAGAACTCTGCATGATTGTCTGTCCCATTCAGGGTAAAAGCCAAAGTCTAAAGATCTGAAGGGCCTCACACAATCATTTCCCCATCCTTTTACCTCTTTGATCACTCTTCTAAACTACTCTTCCACTCACTACACTTCAGTCACATAGGCTCCTTACTAAAATATTGCAGGTACAATTCCTGCTTTTTTTTTTTTTTTTTTTTTTTTTTGTAGCACCGGGGATTGAACTCATGACCTTGCGCTTGCCGGTCAGGCACTTAGACCACTAAGCTAGATCCCCAGCCCTTACAATTCCTGCTTTCTGGTATTTGCATCAGTTATTCTCTTAACAAAGATGAGGGATGCCCTTCTTCCAGATACTTACTTTTCTAAGTTCCACATCTCCATTTTCTATTTGCATAAATGTTCCTACCACTCAGTTTACAGTTACAACCTACTCACTCTGTGACTTCTAAATGCTACCCTGTTCAGAGCTTTTTCCATACTACTTCTAGCATAAGATATCATTTGCTTAGTTATTGTCATTACTATTTATAGTTTTTCTCCCCTTACCTGAATAGAAGAATCATGAAGTCAGAAATTATATTTTTCAATATGGCATATTTTCATTTTCAAGTATGTCTATATAAGTAGAGAAAATAGCATATCAAACTCATATATGCCCATCATGCAAATTTGCCACTTGTCAGATGTGGGTCAGCTTGTGCCATCTATACTACCTTCTACCCTCAGCCCAGATTATATTAGAAGCAGTCCTTTGCGTGATGAGAAAGGACCATGACCATACATCCCTGACTTCTTCTATCAACTAGACTAAGATGCAGGTCTGTTTCTCCTGCAATTATCCCACTAAGCTCCACACTAAGATGTACCTCTCCTATCATTTCATCAGCTAATATTTCAGCATGTAGCTCTGAAAATAAGACTCCCCTTTAAAAAGCATAACCATGGCCAGGGATATAGCTCAGTGGCACAGCACCTGCCTGGCAAGTGCAGGGTGGTGAGTTAGATTCTCTGGTACCAAAAAAAAAAAAATAAACACACAAAAATAACCATAATACTGTTATCATAGCCCAAAACAATCAATAATTTATTAATATTTTTAAATGTGTAGTCACTGTTTACACTTCCCAATTATCTTATGAATTTTTTCTTACCTTCCATTTTTAAAACTGGGATTCAAATAAATTCCACAGTATTATGAATTAGTCTCTTAAAACTTTTTTAAGTCTCTATTTTCTTTCTGCATCATCTTACAACTTGTCATCATTGAAGAAACTGAGACATGTGTATTCTAAATTTCCTACTGTCTAAACTTCACTAATTGTATTCCTTTGATGTATTTAGTTAGTTACTTTGTCTCCACTGTTGCCAGCATGGAAGTGGTTGACCTTAGAAATTGCACAGACCAGGCTTAAGGCTTTCGGGGCTCCCCTAGGCAGATGGTCTTATACACAGGAAAGAACTTGGGCCAGATTGTTTCTCTTTTCCTGATGTTAGTAGTCTTTGACCAATAATGTCCAAATTCACTATTTTATTAGGGCTGCAAAATGGCTATCCTTCACTTAAAACTTCCTTCCTTGCCAAGAGGTAGAGACAAAATACCTCATCAACTACTTGGGTGTTCTGAGGTGCAGTGCAGATGAATATTGCTTAGTGACAGGAATGCATTAGGAGACTTGCTCCCTTAGGTGATCTCAGTGTTGTGCCAAGTGTGAAACCTAAGCTCAACTATGTGGTGTCATCTACTACACATCCAAGCTACACAATACAGCCTGTGGCTTCCAGAATACATAGTCTAAGCAGATGCCACTCTACTGAATTCTGAAAGCAAGTGTAACACATTGGTGCTTGTGTAAATCAATATACAAAAATATAGAAATGACCCAGAAGCCCACTGCAATCTCCACACGGGGAACCAGGTGAAGAGCAAGGAGAGTGGCCCTACCCATTGCTATCCCCACCACCTCAACCCAGATGAAATGTAATTAAAAGGTCCCAGTAGTGCAGCAGGCTAAGGATCAAGATTTCAACACGTGGGCCTTTGGAAGACATGCATCCAACCATAGTAATCAGGGATATGAGCGGCCCTTCCTCAGAGCACGAATCATTGCCTGGCCTAGAGCAGGTGCGTTATACTGACACATGGATAAGACAGTAGATGGGTGAATAGATGGATAGATGGAATTTGGGATCTCTGACATAAACAACGTGGTTTTAACCAAGGGATTTCATAGAAAAAAGTACTTATCGTCATACTCAAACTCTGATCCTCTTTATAACAACAGAATACCACTAACCTTTTGTTTAGCATTTTCTAGTGAGACATTTCATATCCTCTATTTTATTTTATTTTCTGAAGAAAATAACTCCATTACATTTCCATTAAAGAGGCTGTGTTAATTCCAAAGCCATGAAGACTGCACTGACCTACAGAATGCCTTCTCCTCCTGGCAGTAGTCGCTTCTCTTTGGGGGCCTACTGGTCTCAGTAATACAAGGTAGATGCCATTATTACTCTAGTCTCCCCCAGTAGTCACAGCTCCATAGCTTTGGTAAATGCTTGGCAGATTTGTAGACAGGAAACTCTGGAGTAAGACAGAGAGAGATTTAGGCTTGACTGATAAGCAGAATTTGAAGTTATCCTAGCTATCTTGCTAGCAAATGACAGACCAGCCCATGCTACATGTAGAGAGAATGGCTTCCCAGTCCTTGTTCTACACAGTGCATGCTGCCTGTCACATGCTGAGGGTGACAACAGCAAGAACTACTCTTACTCCCTGCTATGTGTAGGTAGTTGGTCAAGAACTTTACATGTTACATGTGTGGCTACTGCACTGGGGTGGGCACTCAATCTCCCTGAGCCTTGGTTCTCTAATCACTAACATTGAGGATGTAATTCCTACCTCATGATGCCTTTGAGATGATCAACTATGAAGATGTAAGTTAAGCATCCAATGTATCTTTTACATTTAGTTCTAAAATTGGCCTGAAAAGTCTCACATGTTCAGGGGTAGGGCTTTGGGAAAGTGATTGGATCATGGTGGCACTAAGTGAATTCATTCATTGATAAGTTAGTGGTTGAATATGCTATTAGGAGGTGTGGACTGGTTGTAGATGAGTCAGTGGAGGAGGGGGCATGACCTAGAAAAGTATCTCTCTCTCTCTCTCTCTCTCCCCCTGTCTCTCAATTCCTACCTTAGCTCTCTGATTCCTGGTTGCCATGATGTGAGAAGCTTTCCTCCACTCACCATGCCATTTCTGTGTTTAAACCTGCTAACCATGAACTGAAACCCTAAAAAATATAAGCTGAGATAATCCTCTCATCTTTTAATTTGTGAGTGTGTTGGGCACTGTGTCTAAGTGACAAGAAAGTCACTAAGGACTCTATCCAATACACAGTAGTTATTTTGGTCACTGTCACCAATCCTAAATTGTATGTTTCAAACTGTACATTGTATTGAAACAGCTGTCAAGGGAACTCTGATTGTGTTTCAGAAGGCACATAGATTTCGTGGGTAAAGCTCTTTCTGAAGGTTTGATGTTTGTTTAGAATTTCTTTGAGGGAAATTTTTGGGAACGAAAACAAACATAATACAGTCTTACTAGAAAGTACATTTTGTATTAAGTTTGTGTAATTTTACTGAGAATTGATAAAAAGCCAGAATGGCTGGACCATAGGAAGAAGAGAACATGTAGTGAGAGGTAAGGTTAGGTCTTGTATAGTCTTGTACACCATGTCCACGATTATATTTTTCATCATAAAATGTGAAAATTTCAAGGCAATTGAAGTGAAAAAATTACATGGTCAGATCCATCTTGTGAGAAATTGGCTTTAGTTACAATGTATGGGGGAGTTTGGAGTGGAGAAGAAAGAGGAGGAGCGAAAAAATCAGGAAAGAGACTAGACAGTTTTCTGCTCCAGTGGCTTTTGGAGTAGGATGATGCCAGTGGAGACCCATGAAGCCTTAACAAAAATGTTAAAAAGGGAGAATTACCCCATGAGTGTAGATGGTCCAGATTTGAGGGAAAAAGAGTGGGGTATTGTCAAGACCATTTGCAGTGTTCTGTTGCACATTGCTTGAAAGGAAAAATTGCCTTTTCCTGGGATGGAATGCTGGAAAGCAGGACAAAGCATCTGTGTGGGCAGACGATGACAGGGAGGAGGTCACACCTTTAAGTTTGGGCACAGTGAGTTGGAGATGCCTTAAGCATTTCAAAAGAAGATGTGGTTCGGAAAAATACTTATTTAAGTTTGGATTCTGGAAAAGGGGACTGTGCTACCAACAGCCTGTGAATCATCACTGTGAAGGTGGCAGATGAAGCTGGAGGGTGAATGAGACCACAGCTTGACATTTTGGAAAGTGTTTAGGAAAGAAGTGCTATTAAACTTTGTGAAATATTTAAAATTAGGTTCTGTTCCATTACCTCCCTTCCCTCCATCACTGCAAGCACTTAAGAGATTTTGAAGGACCAGGTCAGAAGCCAAAGGGGTTCTTCAATTTACTTTGGCTATGGAATCTTTTATTCTTATGAATAAGCTCAATAAATAATAAAGTCTAGAAAGCAGAAATCAAACAGGTCTGGTGTAGGCAAAGTTGTGAAGGGCAGAAACCTGGTCCACTCAGATTTCTGCTGCCCCATAACAGCTCTATACATTCCTAGGATCCCAAGTAATGAACTTGAAACCTGCTGGCCAGGATGGTTTCTTGTTTGCTTCCATTTCTGAGGATTTCAGCGTTTCTCTAATGGTATGTGGGGAATGCACAGCTGAGCGTTACCAATCTTTTCATGATGGCTCACAAAAGAACCACAGGACGTCATCAGAACTCTGGGTCATTTTAGCAAACATCAGTTCTCCCTGGACTTCAAATACTTTGAAGATTTTCAACTGACAAAAGTCCTAATAGCCTGGCTTTTACAGAGGATACAATTTAGAAACCCAACTCTTGCCACTTGAGAGTCTCTGTCACAACGAACTCCTTTTGGATTTCCTGAGTGGCACCCTTGTTAAGGAAATGCAATTTAACTGTCAGCAGAACTAAGGGCATGTGTTGGATACTGCTCAATGGCATCCATTTTGCAATGACAAGAAAGTGGAGGATGCCAGGAGAAGCGGGTTGGTCTGGAAAGAGGAGAGGAAGGGTGGCATTTGGGGAGTTTGTTAAATTGCTCCATCTGTTGCATTAATAACCAATCAGTCCGGGGGGCTGGGAAAATGGGTAATTGAAACATACGGTACCTATTAGGATCTATCTGTACATATGTAACTGCTCATTTCATCTGTACAAATGGCTGCTTACTTATGCAAATGGCAGGTCTAAGTGCTCATGTTGGGAAATTCTGCTAGGAAGGCGCTTCCTTAGGAAAAGCTATAGTCAAATCCTCCAAATGCTGAGCAGTCTGGAAGTTACAATGCCAAGGAGGCATAAAAGAAAGAGCAACAAACAAAGTAGGAAACACAAAGCTGTATTAGAAGGATATGTGTATTCAAAACCATGCTTTTCCAAAAGAGACTGGTGAGCATGACTTGCATTGGCTACAAAGTAGGGCAAAGATATAGTGTCTTTTTTCAAATTGAAGTTCAGTGGTAGACTAGGGGCCCAAGGGATGGGAGAGGTCAGGGTATATGAGCCCAATGTGATATCCATTGCTAAGAATGTAACATAACTAATCATAGCCCAGATGTAATGGAGAGCTTCCTGTTGGTCAGGCTGCCTTATGAAAACCAATAGTCTTTTCTTGATTTAGAGGAAATCAAAGAAAATTAGCTGTTACATTCTCATATTCCTGCTCCCTAATGTGATATTTATTACACCCTATAACTCTAGACACTGAAATCAACTGTTGCCAATCTCTACAAGTGATCCAGTTCTGTGATTTTTAAAAGTTGAACTGGAGTAGGGAGATGGAGAGAATACCCAGTGGAAGCTATGATAACATGTTGCCCCTGTTTTTCTGCCATCTCCTGCCTTTTTCTTTCCCCCTCTTTTCCACCTAAATCCACAATCTACAACCTCCCAGGGAACAAATAATATCTTCTATATTAAAATAAATCTGTTCAAGTTTATACACTTCATCTTCCCTGCTGTGAGTTTAAACACTAATATGACTATCATTATCTAAGGGAATTTAGGTAAATTCATTTTTTTCCAACTTGTTACACAAAAATAGATCTTGATCCAAAATGAAATATAAGGTTCTTTGTACAATATTGATAATTTCCCTTTTTATTTTTTGCCACAAGAAAAAAGTGGATTTGTCTAAGCAATTTTAGGTCCTTGAAGAGGAAGTGACTGATTGGTTTTTGTCTAGATATCTCCCAAGAACCCAATGTGCTCATAGGCAGGGCTTTTGGAAGGTGATTGGATTATAAGGGCTTATAGCTGACTTGCGGTTAGGAGATGGTCCAAAAACGTCAGTCACTGCATGTGTGGCTTGGAAGAGTATGTCTCCCTTCCTTGCTATTCCTTTCATGCTTTCTGTTTCCTGCCTGCTACGCTGTGAGCATATTTACCTCTGTCATGCCTCTCTACCATGCCATCTTGTCTTGGAGCCAGTTGACTACAGACCGAAACATGAGCCAAAGTAAACCTTTCCCCCTTGTAGTTGCCCGCTGTTGGATATTGGTCCCAGCAATGCAAAAAGTGACTAAGACTCACTTAGAATAATTTTGGCTGCAATTCAAATTGTCTTAAGCAACAAAAGAATTATTATCTCACAGAGTGAGAACAATGGAAGTGCTCAGGCTCTGGGAGGGCTAACTCAGCAGCTCAGTTACCATATTAAAAATCTGTGATTTTTCCATTCTGCACTGAGTTGTGCTTTTACATTGGCTGCCATATGCTCACTAAATGATGCAGCACTTATCACCAGGATCGGGCTTACCTTGATGGGAAAGAGTAATCAGAACTTAGTCTCTGTAGCTTGGGTGGTTGGTGCAGCCTCCCCACAAAGTGCAAGATCTTAGGGACAGGAGTTCCTGTGACAAATGTATGAGTTCTGTTGAGAACATGAGGAGAAGAAATAAACTTTGGATAGACAAAGAATTTCACCTGCTCCAGGGGAAGGGTCTTTGATAGAAAACAGGAATTGTCATTGAGCTGTGGAAAATGTTGTTTCTATGGTCCTCGGTGCTGCAATAGGGTCTTGCATAGATGCACAGTAAACTGAAAAATTGAGTTTCTTTCTCTAGACCATGAATGCTGAAATTTAAGCAAAGCTTTTTCCCATCCTATCTTCCAGGCAAATCTAAAACCTTGATTTTGTTCTTTTTAATACCAGCCAGGAAGCCTCATTACTGACTTCCCCTCCTATGCCTACCAACTTTGGGCATGAACTCACATGAAACCCATATGAATTCAAAAGCAACACATCAGCTGCCTTGATCATAATGGGCATGGCCAAGATGAAGTTGAGAGTTAAAGATGGGTGTGGTAGATAGAAAATGCATCTTAAACAGAAGAAAAAACCTAAGTTTTGATTTCTAGAAGCTGCGGTTATTACTTTATGTGGCTACCTTGGTTCATTTTGTGCTGTTATAGAGGAATGTCTGAAACTAATTACCAGGAACAGATATTTATTTCATATAGTTCTGAACTTAAGAAATCTAAGAATGAAGGATCGGCATTTGGTGAGGGGCTTCTTGCTGTGTCATCTCGTGGTAGCAGGTGGTAGAATAAGAAAGCATACAAGAAAGGAAGAAATCAAATTTTCAGCTGCCAGCCCTTTTTAAATGAGCATTAATTGATTCATGAGGGTTGATGCCACATAACCTAACCACCTATTAGGTTTTTGGGCCTTGTCTGTCATCAGTGACACATAGGAAATTAAGGACATGCCCAGTGACCTCACTTCCACTAGATCCACTTTCTGAAATTTCTACCACTTTCTAACAGTGTCACACATGGACAACTGACCTCAATGCAAGACCTTTAGGGGATATTTAAGATCCAACCCATAAGAGGGAACATGCTCAAACAAGAGCAATGACAAAGTGATCATTGCTTTATACACAAAAGATATGATTAAGTTAAATATTTTGAGGGGGGAAAATTATCTTGGGTTATTTGAATGGGTTCTATATGTAATTGCATGTACCTTCATAAGACATAAAGAAGATTTAAGACAGAAGAGAAAAGGTGATGTGACCATGAAGCAGAAATAGATTTAAAGATAACTGGCCTAGAAGGTGGAGTAATGGAGCCACAAGTCATGGAATGACAGCAGCCACTAGTAGCTGAAAAAAGTAAGGAGTAGTTTCTCCCTTAGAACTTCCATGGGGCGTGCATCCCTGGTGACATCTTGATTTCAGCACATTCAAATTGATTTTGGACTTTTGGCCTCCAGAACTAAAAGAATACCTCCCACATCACTTTTTATAGCAGTGGTATAGAATGAGTACACCAGTTCTAATCAGAATGAGACCTACTGTATGTTTGTGGAGGTACAGACAGGTGGTAGTTCCTCAATTTAGCTTCAGGAGCTCAGTCTTCTGAATACCATGCAGTATCAGAGGGTGCAACCAGATTGATTCCTGACACATGATTATGTGCTGTATGCTCTCTAGCTATGCCAGAGTGTGTATCATCCAGGATTAGGAGATATGTGGGCTCTAGTCCCAGGACCTGAGCAGCAAGGGCAGCTACAATACCTCAGGGCAAGTGGCTAAAGAGCCAAATGCCTTTCAGCACTGAGGGGAAAATGCCTTGCATTACCATGAATCAGAGTGAGACATGAAAAAAATTGTTTTTTATTTTTAGCAGCCTAGTGTGTGAGAGGAAGCCAGAAATTCTATCTGGAGGAATGAATGCTGTGACTCCACTTTCTAGACTGGTGGAGTTGCAGGGACTATTTGTCACTTGGGAGTTAGAGAAGAGATCGGATACATCTCATGTGCCAAATTCAGAACATAGAGGCTTCTTGGAACCCTGCACTGAGAAAAGTTTTGAGAAATACAACTGGCTGAGTTCATTTTCTGTTCTCATAACAAAATACATGAAGCTAGTCAGTTCATAAAGAAGGGATTTCATTTCCAGATTTGAATGTTGAAAGTCCAAGATTAGGTGGCCCCACCTGTGCGACCTCCAAGGAGAGACCCTAGCCTTCATCACAACATGGTGGATGGCATCATGGTGAGATGTATGAGACAAACAGAGATAATATGGTGAGACACAAACCTAGAGAGATTAAAGGGCTGAGTTCTCTCTTTTTATCTCAACTCACTCTCACAGGAACTATCTGGAGTTCCACGAGAGCTATATTAATCCCTTCCATATGCAGGTCCTCCAATGATTGCCTTCTAATAGGCCTAGCTCTTAAGGATTCCACAGTATCTCACTGCTACCATAATGGAAACTAAGCTTCCAGCACAAGAACCTTGGGGTGAAAACCGCACCAAAATCAATCAATACCCATGATGGATAAACAAGGTCTATCATGAATCCATTAGGGAAGTAGTACCCTTCCCAGTATGCATCTGACTCACCACTGGCACTCCTGGCCCTTTCTCACAATTTTTAGATTTCTTGGAATAATGTAAAAAAGAAAAACTTTCATTTCGCTAAGTGTAAACAATAGATGTAGTAGTACATAGTAGGATAATTTTACAATTACAAAGAATTCTACACAGTGTTTTTCCTTTTCTCTGTTTACTCCAAAGCACTGAAAACTTACTCATGGGCTTGCCTTTGAGAGGCTTCTTTGGTCTACTTGTGTGGTCATAGTAAAGTACTGCAAAACAGGTGTCTCCCAAAACAGAAGTGCACTGCTTCACAGTTCTGGAGACTGGTAGTCCACCGTATTGGAAAGGTTGGTTTCTTCTGAGAACTGTGAGGGAGAATCTGTTCTGTTTCTCCTCTCGTTTCTGTTGTTTTCAGTGCATTTTCACATACTTGTCCCTCTAGGCATATCTTTTTCTGCATCTAAATGTCTCCATTTTGTAAGAACACAAACATGCTAGACTAGGGCCAGCTTTAATGACCTCATCTTATTTTTGTTATCTGAAAAGACCCTATTTCCAAATAAAATGACATTTGCAGGAACTGGGGTTAGGACTTCAACATCTTTTGGGGGGCTACAGTTGCATCCATTATAATACTCATTATTGTCATCCTATGATTTCTTGTATGTTTGGTCAGCCATCCACTAATGAAAAGACTCTCAAAGAATCTGGGTATACTCTATGAAGATGCTGGCGACAGAATGCTTCATCAGAGTATATTTAGGAGAAGTAGTCTGTAAGGGAATGATTGAGCAAAATGTTTCTACCCAATGAAGCCAGTGAAAAGCTTATCTATGAAAACTTTAGAGTTACAAGAAAAATGCTCGTGATTCCTGTTAGTTCTAAAAGAGGACACTCCCCACCCCATCTCTATATACTCCTAGTCTCAAAGATAAGTCTGGTTCAAAGGCAGAGTGTTTCAGCCTGCTGGCCCAGGACTGTGCCCTTGGGCTGCCTATGCATGAGGACACACGCCAGGTCTTTATGCTAAGGGTATTCTTCCTCTTTTCAACTGTATATAGTAGCTTATTTTACCAGGCACTCGGGAAGCTCAGAAGCAACCTGTACTGTGCTCCCTCCTGGAAGGAGGCCTCATCCTTTGGCTCACTCCCACATTTTTCACACAGTATGCTCAAAGCACTTTCACATCTGGTAACGAAATTCTCACAGCATCCTGATGCTCCTACAATAGACACTGCTATGATTTGAATGTGTCCCCTAAAGTTCATGTGTTGAAACTTTAACCTCAATGAAAAGTGCCAAGAAGTTGGTCCCTATTAGAGGTGCATAGGTTATGAGGGTTCACCTTTGGTAAACGAACTGTTGTTATTATCAAGAGAGTGGGGTAATTATCCAGAAAGTGGGCTCATTATAAAAGTGAGTTTGGCCCTCTCTTGCTTTGTCTCCTGCATGTTCTCAGGCCCTTCTGCGTCTACTATGCCCACACGATGATGCAGCAGGAAGGCTCCTGCTCTCAGCATTGGCCTTCCCACCCTCCAGAACTGCAAGCAATAAATATATCTTCTCTACAAATCATCCAGTCTTGAGTATTCTGTTTTAGCAACAAAAACAGACTATGATAAGTGTGTCTGTTTCATAGATGAAGCAACTGAGTCACAAAAGAAACCACCTGCAAACAAATGTGTGACAACCAGCCAGTGTCTGAGTCATAACTGAAAGCCAGAACCTAGTCTGGCTTTTCATCCAGGCCCCTCTCCGCAATCCATGCTGCTTCTTTCCTATAAATATTCTGACCCCAGGGAAAAAGGCTATCTGGACAGTAGCTGCTTGGTGTCACACAGGATACCAGATGTGGGAAAGATTGAGACCATGTGTGCTTCTGGTTTTCCAGCTGAGTTAACTGTCTCAAACAGAAGCTAGTTAGAAATGGGAGAAGAAATGGAAATATCTTCGATGATTCATCTTGCATTCATTATCATTTTGCCCCCTGAAGGACTGAGAGGATTTTTAGTTATGTGCTGGGTAAATTATGTGATCTAGTAACTTCTCATCCTGCTTCATCCTTCAGCCCTCAGGAATGTGTCCACCCCTGATCCAGGGTGAGGGAGCTCATGGTGTGCCACCCACATTCTGGCTTCCTCCTTCCTGACCTTCTTTTGGGATACATGTTTTCTTTGACCCTTACTTTTTATTTATAGTCTATACTTTATTGAAAGCACTCTTGTAAAGTACCTCTATTCCTTTGTGGATTGAACCTGGTATAAAGAAATAAAATAGTATCTTTTTTTTCCAGAGAAAAGAATGTTTTGGAAAATGAAAGGCCATTTTTTTATGTGTGTTTGTTTTGTTTTGTGATAGAAACAGAAAATAAAGGGAAGATTATTCAATTTCACAAGCTTTGTGCTCTGGAGTTTTCAGGCCTATGATGCTTGGCATTAAAGGTATATATTACAGTCTAAATTTCCACAATTGGAATAATGCTACTGACATGGTCATTTTCACCTTCAATATCACTTTTGTATATTACAATTGAAAGAAGAAAAAAGCAAAATGTGAATTCTCTCATTCTTTTTATTCAAAGTCAGCTTCACTGATACTTTACAAAGAGTAAACGTTATCCTTTTAAAGTGTTTCATTCAATGAATTTTGACAAATTTTAGAGTCATGTACTCATCATCAGAATTCAGACACAGAACATTTTCATTGCCCTAGGAAGTTACCTCATGCCCCTTCATAGTTAATAATTTTCACTACCCTGCTTTTTCACTCAGGGCACTCATGATTCTGTCCCTATAGTTTGTCATTTTTTCCCTCCAGATTATCTGTTGTAGTCAGGGGTTGCAAGGAGAACAATTATATATAGGACACATAATTTATCGTATTATTTATAATGGTTACCCAAAGAGTCAAATACAAAGAAAGTGCAAGTAATCTGTTCACTACACTAAAGACCTAGAGAATCCAGCCGAAGACCTGGACCTGGCTATAACCTGCATGAGTTCAGCTGAAAACCTAGAGCCCACGACAATGACCCATGCAAGTCTATCCAACAGATTTGCTCTGGGAAGGCCCAAAAGTCCGTAGTGGAAGCTAGAAAGTCTATGCCAGTGGGGTGAAGGATCTGTGTCAGCAGGCCAAGGGTTCTGTACTGGAGCCAAGAAGTGACGCTTAAAATAAGGACTAGGGTTCCTCTGAAAAGTACCACAGCCATCCTCAGCATCTGATAATGAGGTCCTGAGTTCATTTGACGGTGAGAACAGCCAAGTATGTATCAGGAAGCTAGTGACAACTTCTCCTGAAGATTAAACAGCTCAAAGTAAGGACCAAAGCTTCTTCCCCAGGTCTCCTTTTTATGCTGGCAACAGTCCTCAGGTGGGCCATCCACACTCAGCACCACACTGATTCAATTCAACTAGTGTTAAAGTTGACCACCAGTTACCAATCCACTACATTATCATATAAGGAAAAGCATGTAGTATGTAGCCATTTCTGCTTAACTTTTTTTAATGAATATGACATGTTTGAGGATCATCCATGTTTCTGCATATATCAAGTAGTTGGTGCCTTTTTAATGCTTAGCAGCATTCCCTCATGTGGATACAGCAATTTGTCTCATTAGTTGAGCAACATTTGGGCTGTTTTGAATTTTGGGTAATTATGAATAAAGCTGCTATAAACATTTGCATTCAGGTTTTTAGTGGACATATATTTTCATTTCTCCTTGTGAACTTCTACAGTAGGATTACTCAGTCATATTGTGGGTGTATATGGAACTATGGTATATAAGAAATTGCCAAACTCTTCTTCAAAAGTAGCTGCAGTGCTATTTTGCATTCCTGCCAGCAATGTGTAAGACTTCCAGCTCCACATCCTCTACAGTCCTTGGCATTAAAGGTTATTGTTTGTTTTGCCATTCTAACAAGTGTATGGAGGTATCTCATTACAGTTATAGTTTGCATTCATGCAATGGTTTTTGGAGTTAAGGATTTTATGTGCTTATTTTCCATATATGTCTTTACTTGAACAAGTAGTTCTTAAATCATTTTTCCATTTTTAAATGGTGTTTATTTCTAATAATTGAGTCATAAGAATTCTTTATGTATTCTGGATATGAGTCTTTTATCACATCTGTATTTTGCATTTCCTATAGCTAACAAGGTTTACTTTTCATTTGTTTTTCTCTTTGGTGCTGAGGATTGAATCCAGGGCTTCATGCATGGTAAGTATATGCTCTCCAACTGAACTATCTTTCCAAACTTAATGGAATCTTTTGAAGAGCAGAACTTTTTAATTTTAATGAAATTCATGTAGGCAATTTCTTTGTTTTATGGCTTGAATTTTTATCTTTCCATCAAAAATTTTTGTGTAGCTCAAGATCACAAAAATTTTCTAGATGTTTCACTATTTTTTTTGTCTTTTTTGTGTTGTTTGTTTGTTTTTTGTATGAGACAAGGTCTTACTATGCAGTTCAGCTTGGCCTTGGGCTCACCTTGTATCCTAGGCTGGTCTCAAATTTGCAACAATCCTCCTGCCTCAGCCTCTCGAGTGCTGGGATTACAGGAGTATGCCTCCATGCCTGCCTGTTTCATTATTTTTAAGTTTTACAATTTTAGTTGTTTTTTATATTATGTGCGAACTAAGTATTAATGTTCTCTCTCTTTTTTTTTTTTTTGCATAAGGATGTGAAATAGTTCTATCACTTTTGAAAATTTCCTCTCTTCTCTCCACCTTGCCCTGGCATCTTTGCGAGCTCTCTGACTCCTGACTTGGACTAAGATGCTGTCATTTGCCTCCCTTTCACTTCCCAAGTCTCAGCTTGGCCTGGTGCCTAGAGCAAAGTTTTTGTTAAGATAGGTAACCATCTGTAAAGGAGAAAATGTTTACTGTAAGTGACTAATAAAAAAGCCTCCTAAAGCCTGATGAATTGGCCTCAACATCTAAGTTCTTCCCCCAGGTTTTAAAAGAGAAAGCTGAAAGACATTAACTCTCACCTGCTCAAATGAAATTCAGCTTCCTCTGATTAGAGGGCCATAAAATCTGCTTTTATCTGCTGCCCTAGCCTTTTCTGAAAGAAATTCAATTCATCAAGTACGATATAAGGTTCCTCCAGCTGATAAATACATGCTGGTGGCAAGCCTTGAGGGGCCCTGGTGCTTTGGCACCTGCAGATTTGCTGAGACAGAGATCTTAGCAACTGAGCCTATGGTGCACCTTGTGTCCTGGGGCCAACTGAGGTCACCACTGGCTCTGGCAATGTCCAGGAGAAAGCAAGGACCTTAAGAGTCGCCTTGTTCTGACATCTCTGAATTCTCTGATCTTAACAAGCTTTGTGAGTTAGGGTCAGTTTCCTGATCCTAGGCTGGGGACAGAAGTACAGTTGACCCTCTGTATCTACAAGTTCCATAGCCATGGACTCAACCAACTGTGGATCAAAAAGTTTGAAAACTGTACTGAACATGTTTGAGCTCCTTTTCTTGTCATTATTTCCTAAACAATACAATATAATGATTTAAGTAGCATTTACAATTTTATTAGGTTTTATGAATAATTTAGAGATAACTTAAACAGGAGGATGAGTGTATTTCCTATGAAAATACTGCATTATTTTACATAAGATTTGACTTAGCACAGGTAAACACACAGGTCCTTGTTATGGTACTATGTAAGAATGTAAATATGAGATAACAACCTGTGTAAGACATTCAGTAAGGGATCATGTGACTCCTGCTCCTGGCTCTTAATCTTATGCTCTTGCACTTACTGCTCTGCTCCATCCTGCCTGCTGTCATCGCTGATGTCTTGTATATGTGCATTCTTTAACCTTGGGACCTCACCTACAAAAATTTTCCTTAGGCCTCCCTGGGTGGGCCGACAGTAGGGTTGAAGATCCAACCTTCTAGGCTTCTAATCACATGGTCTTTCTGTTGATGATCCCCATCCTGAGGCTATGTAGAAGCTCCACCTTAAGTAATATCATGAACACAAACTGGAATGTGATCCAAAGAAGCTCATTATGAATAATAAAGGACACTCCTATCACTCAGGAAATTCCAAAGGAGTTAGTGCTGTCTGACAGGAGCCAAGGACAAAGATCAAATCTATTTCATATTATGATACTTTGCTGAAAGGGTTTTGCAGGTATGATTATGTCAAGGGTCCACAGATGGGAAGAGTCCTGTGTTATCCAGGCGGGGCCAATGAAACTACAAGGGTCCTAACAGGACAGAAGCAGGAGAGTGAGAATCAGAGATGGTGACTTGACAGTTGAAACAGAGAAAGATTGGAAGATCCTACACTGCTAGTTTTCAAGAATGGAACTATGAGCCTAATGAGGCAGACAGCTTCTAGAAGCTGTAAAAGGGAAGGAAATGGACTCTCCCTTTCTTCCCTAGAGCCTCTGGCTCCATTAACACTTGAGTTTAGGACTTCTGATATCCAGAACCTTAGGAGAATAACAGCATTCCTTTAAATCATTCAATTCCTGGTAATTTATTATAATAGCAATAGAAAACTAGTAGTTATTATTTTATTATGTGCATAACTATCCCATAGTGTAGTGTCTGCCTTGGAATATTGTGTAATGGCTTGTCTTCAAAGTCTACTTTTTTGCACTTTCTCTCACTTTTTAATTCTTATACCCTAACCTTCATATTTTGAACTTGTATAACACCATAAAAATAAAAATTTACTGCTAACTTGGCATAAAAAGACTGCAGTCTTAAAAATGACTCAGTAGCTTAAATGATTTAGAAGTAGACTGAGTTGGCAATGGGTGCCCTAAGTCCCAATGGTGAACTTTCTCACTAGCACTCCCCCAGAATAAAATGGACTGTTGATGCAGGTGTCAGATCTGGAACTGATTCTTATTCCACCACCACAATTTGGTTGAATTACTTACCTTCTCTGAGCCTTAGTTTCTTTCTCTGCTCCATGGGGTGATCCTTAGCTCGCAGAGAAATATGATAGTTCATTGAAGAGAGCACACAGTAGGCACAGAGTCATGGTAAAAATTTCTTTCCTTTAGCATCTCCTTGAGCAGTAGCACTCTTCTGTGTGTAGTCAGGTTTTGCAGATCTTTGGTGCAAGGACTTATTTACCATGTGGCTCTCTGCTCCATGCCATCTATTCTGTCACTGTTTGAAGCCTGTGTGGGCACAATGGGATAAGTAGGTCTAGATCAGTGATGCACTTTCAGTGATAATGGTAATCTACTCTAGGTTCTGCTAGACCCTAGGAAATATGGTCTATCCATGTGATAGTGATAGTGATAGTGGTAGTGATAGCAAGCATGTACAGTATGGCTAGTACAACTCAGGGACTGAATTCTTAATGTCATTTAATTTTAATTAGTTTAAATATAAATAGCCAGGTTAAGACTTAGGAAATTATAGTGGATTTAAGTGGAAGCAATTAGAGCAGGTCAGGAGTAGAAAATCACACAGGTGAAAATCACCCAGATACGTCAACGAGGAAAGGATAGTTTTTTCAACAAAAATATGTCTAGTATTCATGCGCAAAAAGAGAAGTCTCGTGTTAACTCTTCATTGCTGTTAAAATACTTAAGGCAATCAATTGAAAAAGAGAAATGCCTTGTTTTTAGCTCACAATTTTGGAGGTTCCAGTTCAGCATTTGTTGGTCTTATCTTTTTGAGGGCTCTGGAAAGGCAGCACTTCACAGGGGAAACGCACTGGGAAAAAACTACTGATTTTGTGTCCAGGAAGCAAAAAGACAATGAGGGGCACCAGGGTCCTACGGTTCCCATCAAGGGCATTCCTCCAATAACCTAGCACCTCCAATTCTTCCTTCTGCTGGACCAACCCCTGAATGCATTGACTTTTGGGTGAGTTTTAAAATGCAAACTATAGCAAGACTATTTAAATTTAACTTTAATTGATTAAAATAGAACAAAACCAAGTATTCCACTCCTCAGTTACACTAGCTGAATTTCAAGTGCTCAGTGGACACACATGGTAACTGGCTACTGCATCAGAAAACCAGCGTCCCTGGACATTTTCATCATCCTGTATAGTTCCATTTGACAGTGCTGTTCCTGACTTATCTGTAGTGCTACACAGTCTTATGGCTTTGTGTGCCAACTTGGATGGTCTTACAGTGACCACTGGTGGATTCAGTTGACAAGATTTTGAAACAAAGTCCATAATGGGTGGGAAGAAATGCCAGAAATTGGGCATGGGTTAGAAGAATAGCAGTCAAGACATCTTGTATTTATTCAGCCTGCACACAGGTTCCCAGTTCAGCTCTTTTGTTTCTCCCTGGCCATGTTCCTGAATAATTTCAAACCACAGTCACAACCACTAGCTACTTCTGAGTGTCATGTGAGGGGTAGTTTCTGCATTCAGCATTTGCTGACTTCAGTTATTTCTAAAACCCAACTTGTAACTGGCATTGCTAATTCCCCCAGAAAGTATTCTTTAGCCAAGTAGTTGTATTAGCAGTAGCTATCTCTTTTGTTATTCACTAAGGTGGAAACACTGTCTGCAACCTTTGAGATTATAAACTTAGAGGACTTGAGCATTTCCAAACCATGCAACTACTCTGGGCTCTACTTGTAAAATTTCACTTGGGCTTTACCTGGGAGTTGACTGTCATCATTAAATGCTGCCTATGCACTGAGCTCACAACTCAGGATGACAAGCTTGTGCTCTTTTGTAACTTCTTTCTTCTCCACCTTACCTTTCTTCCTTCCTTCTTCCCTTCCTCTCATTAATATTGATCAATGACTTATTCTGTGCTAGGGACTTGATGCCATTTCTCTCCTAACCCTCTCAATAGTCTTCTGAGATAGATTTTCATTTTGTGTGAAGAGATAACATTTTGGTAATAAGTGGGAGAAACAAAATTCTAGCCAGGACTATGTCAGATGCACTGCACTGTGCTGGTGAATGCTCTCCTTCAGTTTCTGAGTGGAAACAGCTGTGAGAGACAGGAACAGCTTTGCCTCTTCAGGAATCCAGAGTCCCATTGTAGAGGCAGATTTGGAAAATTGCTAATCATCACATAATGTAGTTAATGCTTCTGTATTATAAGTGGTTTCAAAGTGTGAAGCCCAGGCAGCAGCACCAGGGTCAACCTAGAGCTTGTTAGAAATATGCATACATAGGCTCCAGCTCAGACATTCTTATCAGAAACCCTGGGGTGAGATCTAGTGCTGTGTGTTTCAACAAGCCCTCCAGATCATCCTCCTGTTCATCCTCCTGCTCTCTAAAGTTTGAGAGCAAATTTAGGGATAGGTGAGATGTTGTGGCAGAGCAACTGCTTCCCCCAGGAGGACAACAAAGTCTTCTCTGATATTCAGGCAGGATGTTGAAACACAGCAGAGGGCAGAAGCATATTCCAGGCAAGGGCAAGTGCTATAGTTTGGATATGGTTTGAGTGTTCCCTACAACTTCATGTGTTAAAGTTTGACCCCCACTGTGAGACATTAAGAGTATGAAACTTAGTCGTGATGTACACAGATGGTGTCTTTGGGAGATGATAAAGTTTGATAGGGTTGTTAGGGCAAAGCCTCAATGATTGAATCTCAGTAGTTTTATAAGAAAAGAGAAAAACCAGAAGTACCGTACATAGCCTCTTTGTCTCTTGCTATTGAATCAGAGAGCTAACAGAACTTTAAAGTAAGTTGCCACAACCTGCATGGGGAGTGGGGTCCTGAAAAAGGGCTACAGGAGATTAAAAAGAAACAAGATGCATAAAAGGAAAGCTAGGACCAGGTGGGACCTGACCTGTCTGATGGAGAGGCAATGACAACATCCTAACCCCAGTATCTTTTTTTGTACAAAGTAAAAAAAGGGGAAAAGCATGCAATGGGGTTGAGAGTGCAAGATCTCAGTGTTTTGCTAAGAACACTGAGAGCCAAAACATTCTTGGAGCTATCTGTGCTATAGTTAACAAGGAAGAACAAAGGTGAAACATCTGTTGATATGCAACTGAGCCAGATGTCCACTTGTTTACACAGTCTTCCTCTGGCACTCTACATCCTTGGGGCTGGCTTTGCTCTAGTCTAAAGGAGTTTGCCGACCTCGAGCTCAGCTGTGGCTCAACTACTCCCCCACAGTAAGTCAAGAGTCACTTGCTAAAATTAGACCCATGTCTATCACCATGCACTAAAGTCAAAATGGATCAAAGATATAAATATTAAACTAGAAACACTAAATCTACTGGAAGACAAGGTAGGTGGAAATCTTGAACACATAGGGGTAAGCAAACAGTTCATGAGCAAAGCCCAAACTGCACAGGAAATACTTCAAAGAATCAACCTTTGGGATCTCATCTTATTAAAAAGCTTTTGCACATCAAAAAAATCACCAACAGAGTGAAAATACAACCCACAGAGTGGGAAAAAATTTTAGCCAATATTACCTCAGACAAAGGATTTATATCCAGAATATATAAAGAATTGAAAAAAATCAGACCCCCCCAAACTCAAAGCCCCAATCCAAAAATGGGCATCTAAGATGAATACACTTCTCAGATAAACAAATACAAATGGAAAAGAAATATATGAAAAAACTTTAACTTGATTGGTCATTTGAGAGATGTAAATTAAAACAATGCTGAAATTTCATCTCATTCTAGAAAGAATGGCTATCATCAAGAAATCAACCAATAACAAATGATGGGAGGCTGTGGGGCAAAAGAAACCTTCCTTCACTGTTGGTGGAAGTGCAGACTGGTACAGCCACTGTGAAAATAAGCTTCTTTTAAAAGCTAGGATTAGAGATCCCATTCAATCCAGTTATCCCCCATTTGAGTATCTTCCCAGAAGAATTAAAAATATCATACTACAGAGATATATGTGCACCCATGTTTATAGCAGCACAATTTGTACCAGGTAAATCTTGGAAACAATCCAAATTCCTATCAACTGAGGAATGCATAAAAAAAGATGTGGTATTTTTATACAACAGAATACTACTCAGCCATAAAGAAGGATAAACTTAAGACTTTTATAGGTCAAACATATAAAGAATTGAAAAACATTAGGCCCCCCAAATTGAAAGACCCAATCCAAAACTGAGCAAGATGAACGTGCACTTCTCAGATGAAGAAATACAAATGGCAAATAAATACATGAAGAAATATTCAATAGCACTGGTCATTTGAGAAATGCAAATTAAAACAACACTGAGATGCCATCTCACTCCAGAAAGAATAGCTGCCATCAAGAAGTCAACTGATAACAAGTGTTGGTGGGGCTGTGGGGAAAAAGGAACACTTCTCCATTGTTGGTGGGAGTGTAGACTGGTGCAGCCACTGTGGAAATCAGTATGGAGATTCCTCAAAAAACTGGGATTGGAAGTCCCATTCAATCCAGCTATTCCTCTTCTGGGTATTTTGCCAGAAAAATTGAAAATTTCATGCCACAGTGATATATGTGCACCCATGTTTATAGCAGCATAGTTCGTAATAGCTAAATCTTGAAAACAACACAAATGCCCATCTATCAGAGAATGGATAAAAAAGATGTGGTAGTTTTATACAATGGAATATTACTAGACTATAAAAAGGATAATCTTGAAGCTTTTATAGGTAAATGAATGCAACTTGAGACCATACTCATAAGTGAAATGAATCAGACTCACATGTATAAACATTGTATTGTCTCCCTGATGTAAGAAATTCAAAGAGTAAATAAGTTCTAGAATATACAATAAATATTGTGAAATGGGAAGTAATTATTTAAAAGGAAAAAGGAACTAGGAGGAGGTAAATGGAGAAGTAAGGAAGGAAAAAGGGAGAAAAATGCAAGGTAGCTCTACTCTTACTGTTTCTCAGTTCATTGAATGGGAAGGTCAGATTGGAGAACGTTTTATGCCCATATCTTGGACTCTGAGTAACTACTTTGAAGATGACAATATGCAATGTATTAATTATTATTATTTTTCTCCTATTAGTTTGTTATGAAATTCTGTTTTACCTTTTCTCAATAAAATTTTTTAAAGACACAAAAATAAATAAATAAATAATAAAAGAGTCACTTGCTGAAGACCTAACAATCAACAAACTACACAAATGGATTCAAACTCAAAAGATGTGACTCGAGAATCCAGGTGTATTATTTTGTTAGGTGACCATCTGGACTTTGCAGTAGCTGCCTGATAGAAACCAAGCAGGCAGTTCCACTTTTGGGTGATAAGAGGGAAAAGAAAATGGTTAGTCAAATGAGCAAGCCATTTGCTCTCTGAGACAAGGCAGTAGGATGCTCAGAAAACTGGAATGAGACCTCATAATTTCATGTATCTTGTCCACTGCTGCTCTGTCTGTGGAGTAGCTATATCTGTTGTCTGAATCTGTGTTTCCTTCCTATAATAAACATTTATTTTCACTATAGTGGCCCACACGATTTCCATTTCTGTGCTGCTAAGAACTCACACTAGCTGGGGATAGCTTGGGATGTCCTGCAACACCTTGGGACTGCCAGCAAGCAGACAATTACCAGATGCAGCCCTTCAGCCTTGAACCTCCACTACTGTAGCCAAAATAAACCTCTTTTCTTTATAACTTAATCCATTCAATGACGTTCAGTTGTTAACAATGAGAAAATGGACTATTACAGCAAGGAACAAAATGGGGAAGGTCATTGCCATTCAAAGGATATGCAGTATCCTAGGACCCGTGAGGAATAAGACAGCTCAAATATCACATATACAGTGGGAAATGAAGGGTAAATGAGTTTGAAAAGATACACTGGTACTAGACTTTGGGGAACATGGAAGCCAGAGAAGTTGAGGCTTTATCATCTAAACAATAGGGAGTCACAGGGGATTTTTAAATAGGGAATGGTCTTGCTTACATTTGGATTTTAAAAGTGTCATTTTGGGTATAGACTGAAAGAAGAGACAAGAGGCATGTAGGTTGGCTATGAATTGAACAATAAATTAGAGGATGATAAAAAGAGAAGAGAAAGAGAAAATAAAGACATGAGTCTAACTAGCAAATCACAATTATCTTACTTTTGAGTCAGGACTCTGTTCTCCTCTGTTTTGGTTGTCAATAGAAAATGCTATCAGCTAGAAAGATTAAAAAACATGAATGTATTTCTCATAGTCCCAGGGACTTGGTGGGCCTAGGAGTTCAAATCAAGGCACTGGCTGACTTGGTGTCCAGGGTGAGATTACTGCCTGGTTCTTAGGTTGCTGCTGTGTGCTGGATAATCATGTGGGGGCAAAAATGAAGGTGTTCTCTACACCCTTTTTTAGAAGGGCACTAATGTTATTCCTAAAGGCTCTGCCACCATGACCAAAACAATGCCCAGAGGCCCCACCTTCTAATATTACCATCTTGGGCATTAGGATTTCAACATATGAATTTTAGGGGGCACACAAACATCCAGAACAGTAGGATTTCCCAAGGGCCAGGCTGGTATTTTTGAGGAGGTAAATAAAGGGAAGTATACCTATACCTACAAGGCTGTTCCTACACAAAATTAAAGAGTGGATTAGAAGTGGGAAAAAATTAATTTAACAGACTTTCTGATGACTTGTGGAAATCTTTAAATTTAGCGTACATACAAATCACTCAAAGTGCTTATTAAAAAGCAGTAGGTATGAGAAGAAACCGAATAATTTGTATTTCCAACAAGTTCACAGATAAAGCAGATGTTACTGGTCTGTGGGTCATGCTTTAACTAGCAAGACTGAGACCACATCTTACCATAGTTATTGCAGCGATCGTATAGCATAATTTTTTCCAGCTAGGACAAACCTATCGGTGTATGATGACACACCTACTGGGCACCCTTAGTTCCCTGTTCTATTTCCCCTTACATCTGCTGAGACAGAAGTAACATACTGTCTGGAACATGCATCTTTCTTTTTGAAGAAGACAGTCCAACAGAATGAGATTTAAATCTCAGTTCAATGAATTAATGACTGAGTGGCCTTGGATAAATTATGCAAGCTTCCTGAGTCTCCTGCTTTTATTGGTAAAATGAAGACAAGAACGCTTTTTCTAATAAGTAAAGATGAAGTGAGATATTAGGTATAAATAATGCGTACACTTGTCATTTAGCTGGGATCCAGGAAAGGTGAACATATATATATATACACTATGTGGTCTTGACTTCCTAACCGATAGTGCAGACCAGGCTTCTGACTGCAGCTTTGCCTTGGGCAGCAAGGATTACACAGAAACAAGGTTGAGGAGGCTGCTCACTCCATGTCACACAGGCCCCCAGGGAAGAGCACTGGGCACAGCACAATGCATATTTTCAAAGCCATAAAGCTGCTAGATAAGCATTCTGCTTGGTTGACCAAAGTATATTGAAGAGAGAAAAAGACAGCAACCTCCCAAACCAAGATTCTTTCAGTAAATTTAACCATTATGTAACCTAGGACAGCTTAAAGATCACAATACTTTTTGCGGCTAAGCAGTGAATTGACTGCTTGTCTATCCAGCAATTCCCATTTCACTTTCCAATTGCTGAGCAGGTGGACAAAACAGGAGATAAATAAATAAATAAATAAATAAATAAATAAATAAATCCTTGTAATCTTTCACAGGGAGGCAGCATGATGCTGTGCTGTCAGACCAATATGGCTTTGGATTTCAGCTCTAATAACTAGCCAGGCAACCATGGATGAGCTACTTCATTTTGCTAAGCCTTGTTTCATTGTCTGGAAGTAGAGATAACACCAGCTGCCTCCCAGAGTTGCTGGAAAAAATGATCTCAAACATAACTCAGTGCCAGGCACAAAGAATGTCTCTAAGAAATGCATCTGAAGTTAAAGACTTCATATAACCAGACTATCAGCTTTTTGAGGGCAGCACCTGTCTTATTCATTAATTATAGCCCAGGGCCTTAAACATAGTAGATGCTTAATAGGTACCTCATAGGTGGTTCATAAATGCTTTCGGAGTTAAATTGATGCAACCATTTTCCTATGACTGCAAATAAAAATTTCATAACTATTTTTTGTTTGTCTATTTGTTTTTTACTGTTTCTAGATCAGTGTGATTTTTCCTACGCATAGGGATGGGTCTGGCAGCTCCTGCAAGCAGGCCCAAATGTGTCTTCATGGCCTTCAATAAGGATGTTTAAAAGCTTCCTTGTCATTTTATCTCCAACAGATTGGCAGTGGCTGCCTTGAGTTCTGTAAGGAGAAAGCTTATAGGCTTTGTAGAAAATATACCAGGGTCAATTTGTGAGGTCAGGCATAGGTGTGGCAGGAGACAGTGACAGTACTTGTACCAGAACGTGAGTCGCTGGATGTATTAGTCCACTTTTCTGTTTCTTTGATAAAACACCAAAGGCTGGCTACTTACAAAAGAAAAGAGCTTTATTTGGCTCACATCTTTGGAGGCAGCAGGTCAAAATGATAAAGAATCATCTCAAGTGAGAGTCCAGGCTGCATCACTTCATGATGGAAGGCACCAAAATGATGGGAGCATGGTGAAATAGGAAACCAGAGTGGCCGAGTAGCTACACTTGTCCTTTTGTAACAACTCTCCCCTACGAACGAACACAGGACTCTTAGGAGAACCATCTGAATTCCTTCTGGAGCAGTACTCCCAATGAGCTGAGTACCTCTCACTAGACTCCATCTCTCAAAAGTCCTAACACCACCACACTGTGAACCACGTTTGCAATATATAGTCTGTTGGGGGACACATTGAAACCATGGACAAACCATTGGATCTGTGAAAAAAAAAAATCCACAGGAGTTTAGTATGTGAAAACAAACTTCTGAACAACTCATGCATTAAAGATAAATTGATAAGGAAAAATTTTAAGTGCACTAAATTGAGTGATAATAAAAGCGCTACATAACAAAATGTGAGATGTAATGAAATTGCCCTTTTTCAGAAGAAATTTTATAGCCTTCAACTATAATATTAGAAATAAGATAGGAGGGAAATGAGCTAAGCATCTAACTGAGGAAATTAGAAAAAAGCACAAGCAAATAAACTCAAAGCAATTATAATTGAATTATAAAAAATAAAGTCATAAAATAAAATAAAATAAGATTAAAAGCAAAGCTAAAGAGGTACCATAAAACTCAAAGTTGTTTTTTGAAACTCTAAAAAATTAGCAAACTTCTACCAATATTGGCAAACCTCAAATAACAGAAAAGTCAAATTTTAAAATGACTAAAAATATAAGAATAGACATGAATGCAGATTTATCAGAGATTTAAAAATAGTAAGGGGTTCTATGAATAATTTTGTACCAATAAATTTAAAGGCAGGAATAATGGAAAAATGCTACAATAGAAAAATATAAGTTATTATGACTTACAAAAAAATAGAAAACTTCAACTGTCCAATAGCTTTTATGGAAATTGTTTATAAAATGAATATTTTTCTTATAAATAAAATGCTGCAGTCTAATTAATTTTGAAAGAACAGATAAAAAATTCAGAGAAAAGGAAACACTTTGTGAAGTTTTTATGAACTTGATATATAAATCAATAAATGGCAATATTAAGAAACTGAATATGGCCCAATCTTAAGAATATACCTAAAAAGCTCCCAAATGAAATATTAGAAATATAAATTCACTGATAGATTTAAAATATAATATATCATTATTAAATTGATTTTATTTCAAGAGAGCAAAATTGACTCAATAGTAAAAAAAATCTGTTTACCTAAATGACAAAATTACCAACTTAGAGTAAAAAAATTACTAGGTTATCACAATGATACAGAAGTATTTGGCAAAATTAAGCCATGCTTTATGATTAAAAATAAAACAAAGCTTTTATAGCAGACATAACAGGTAATTTCCTTCACCTGGTAAAGTTTATATCAAACAAACAAACATAACAACAATAAATATCTGCTGAAACTTTTCTACTCAAAGGTGAAATGCTAAATGCATTTCTTTTTATCTGGAATAAAATAAGGATACATGCTATGTCTGGTTGCACTCAGTCTTACACTGGAAGCTTATAGGTGAGGAAAAGAAATGAGAATTGTAAGGAATAAAAAAGACTATTTCTTTGTACATAGATAATATAAATGCAGACTTTAAATGTTAAAGGAATTTCTGAGCAAATTATTAATGAAAGACTAGCAAGCATCTTAGTCACTTTCTCATAGCTGAAACACAGTATCTAATCCCTACAACCTAAAGGAGGAGGGATTATTTTCATTCATGGTTTCAACAAATATCTGGGTGAATCCAAGGAGGAAGCATGGTAGAAGAGACTGGTGGAGGAAAGCTGCTTGTGTATTGGTGCCAAGAAGCAGAGAAAGTGAAGGGAGGAACCAGGAAGAGAGATATTACACTCTATAAGATCTTGCCCCCAGTGACCTACCTTTTGTGACCAGGCTCCATCTAACAGCAAGTCAGCTATATTGCCTCAATACCCAATCACTTTCTAAAAACATGAGACTTTGGGAATCATTTTAAATCTAAACCATAACATTCCATCCTTGGCCCATAAAAGACTCATTAAACACCTCTTTATGCAAAAAAGCAGTTGGTCCATCTCTTTGAGTTGGCAAAGTTTTAACAGTCCCAGCATTGATGAAAAGACCAAGTCTAAAATCTTCCCTGAGATACAAGGCAAACTCTTACCTGTGAGCCTTGTAAAAATCCAAAAGAAAGTTAAACACTGCTAACATACAGTGGCACATGTATAATTATTTCCATTTCAAAAGTGAGGATGGGGGATAGAAACCAATGGGACTGAAGGAAGACTGAAACCTCACAAGGAAAATATTAAATCCTGTAGCTCCATATCTAGCACCTGGGGCAAGTTGTGGTGAGATGCAAACTCCAAATGGCTTTGGCAGCCCTGCTCCTATGACACCACCTGCTGCAGACTCCACGATCTCTCTTTTGGGAAAGCTTTACTCATGCCCTTGGCCTTTGTCAGCAAACA
>RJWT010001054.1:8493-53035 GCA_004365215.1 Cuniculus paca
TTTTTTTTTTTTTTTTTTTTTTTTTTTTTTTTTTTTTTTTTTTTTTTTTTTTTTTTTTTTTTTTTTTTTTTTTTTTTTTTTTTTTTGTTCTTTTTGAGACAGGGTCTCACTATGTAGTTCAGGCTGGCTTTGAGTTTACTTTGTAGCCCAGGATGGTCTCAAACTCGCAAGGATCCTCCTGCCTCAGCTTCCCAAGTGCTGGAATTACAGGCATGAGCCACCACGCCTGGCTATGGACTTCATTTTTGTTATGTTGTGTGTGTGGGTTTTTTTGTTGTTGTTGTTTTCTTTTGTTTTGTTTTATATCGGCAGAGTTCAGAATAAATGAATTTACACCTATACATGCATGCACATATAGCTACAGACATACACATAGAGACCATACAGTCTGTGGGAATTAATCCCAAAAGTGAGGAAGTTTTAAAGGTGTAATTTCTGGACATTGCCTGTGGAGAGCTTAGCTCAGTATGCCTGAGCTGAGATCAAGAATCTTCAATGTTAAAAGCATTTGCATATTTCTAATGATTCTCCAGGCAGAGAATTCACTATTGATGACTTGCATTTTTCTAATTTTTATGCTCATAGTATTCTATTCCAACTACATTTCTATGATCTTGATTTTATTTTTCTATTTTGTCATTTCATTGTCCATGTTCCTTTTATACCCTGAAAAGTCTCTCAGTTTAGAATTGGAATTTAATTCTTAAAGGAGGAAAAAATCTTATTTTCCCTCCCCTGAAACCATGATTTCTCTCAAGTGTGTGTGCAGAGTGTAAAACTGCAGGTTTCAGAGGTCATAAATCAACTGCAGGTTTCTCATCAGAATGTACATTAAAATGTAAGACTTTCCATTCTTATAATAGATCAGTAAAGAACATTCCATACCAGCAATGTGGTGAAAAAAAATCACAGTGCTTGTCATATCCTCATGTACAATATTCTAGATTCTCCATCATATAAAACTGTTAAATGAGTCACCTCTTTTTTTTATTTTTCTTTCTTTTTCTTTTCTTTCTTGCTCACTTTCTTTCTTTCTTTTCTTTTTGTTCTTTTCTTTTCTTTCTTTCCTTTAGAAAAAGTTAAAAATTCCAAAGGAAAGAGAGAGGAAAGCACAAAACACAAAATATAACACTAGAGCTTCTTGAAGCATCATAACATGTTCATTGAATCTTCTAGATGTAGTATATGAAACAGAAAATAGTGTAGTATGCTTCTTAGTCCTTTACTGATGAAGTATGTAACAACTTGTGGTCCAGATTGTTCTGCTTTTAGAAATCATCTTTTGTTATCTGTGTCTTTGATAAGTCAATGTGACTATTACCTGGTTGATTTTATCATATAAGAACATTGGTTTTATTTATTTTTTAAAAAAATCTCTATTAAGTGCAAAAGTATTCTAGACAAAGAACTAAATGCTGCTTTAATTTTTCTCACTTCAGTGAAAGAGGTTTTCTTCCCATTTGACAGGAGAAAGAAGTGAGGCTCAGAGAAATTCAGTAACTTTCTCAAATTATTCAGCTAAAAAATCTGACTCTTAAAATAGAGGTTGTGAAGGTGAAAGGGGAAGAGATGTCTACAAAGGGGAGGCAATGGCCATTGTTAATCTATTACTCTGTTTTGAAACCCTGTATTGTTCTCATGGTTCTGTTTAGCTTGGTTTTATTCTGTTTAGTTATGTTTGATTTTATTATATTTGATGGCATGGACAGCTATTGCAAAATAACAAAATGGATTATAGCAGCCACTATTGATTTCCTATTATCTTGTTCCAAAGTCTTTATTGCTTTACTTGTTTTCTTTTGACTGATTTTATTCTGTTTTGCTTTGTTTGATTTTATTATGTGTGATGGTATAAGCAGCTACTTTGAACATAAGATACATCATGGTATCCTCTGTTGTATTCCTATAATCTTGTTTTGAGGTCCTGTATTGCTTTCATTGTTTTGTTTCGATTGGTTTTATTTTATTCTGTTTTATTTGATTGTATTATACCTGAGGATATGGGCAGTTATTTTGAAGATAACAAGAGGCATTATGGTAGCCATTATTGATTTCCTCTTATCTTGTTTTGAAGTCTTGTATCATGTTCATTGTTTTGTTTTGGTTGACTATTTTATTTTGTTTGATTTTATTATGTCTGATGATATAAACAGCTACTTTGAAGATAAGATGCATTACGGTAGCCACTGTAGTGTTTCAACGGCCTTGTTTTGAAATCCTGTATTGCTTTCATTGTTTTGTATTGATTGGTTTTATTCTGTTCTGTTGTGTTTGATTTTATTATGCCTGATTGTATGGGAAGTTATTTTGAAGATAGCATGGGGCAACATGGTAATGATTGTTGGTTTATTTTTATCTTGTTTTGAAGTTTTGTATCGCATTCGTTGTTTTGTTTTGATTGACTCTATTCTGTTTTTGTTTTGTTTTGTTTTTGGTTTATCTCTTCAAAATAAAAAAAATCTGGCTCTTATGCTTTAGTGTACAAAAAAAAAAAACCAAAAAACTTTCTCTGAGAACCTATTTCAAATGCTGATCTCTCCGCAGGGCTTCCTCTTCATTAGGTCTAAGAGAGTTCAGGACTTTGCATTGCTAAGAATCTATAAGGCGAGCTTGATACTGGGAGTTCCAGGGTCATTTAGAAAGGGTCTGTGGTGTTGGTCTCCCATCTGGACAATAGCTCAGACTGCAGGACATGAAAGAAAGTCCCCAGTGCTGTGCTATTCTGTTACGTTGCTTTTCTTTTTTTTCTTTTTTTTTTTTTTTTGTGTGTGTGTGTGTGTGTGTTATGAATTCAGGACACAGGAAGTCACACCCCAAACTGCTATCTTAGCCTGCTGGATATTTCAATTAGAAATATTTTCTTTATTATTTAATTGGTATATGTTTGCAATACATAATGATTACCCAACCAGAAATATTCTTGACTATAATTTCTTAATTTAAAAAGGGAATACTAAATGTACACACTGAACACCACTTAGAACAAAAGACCAAATGAATAATGTGAAAATTAATGAGCAAGTAGGAGTTAAGAGAAAAGGAAGAAAAAAGACAGGTGCACCTCTGTCTGTCTATTGAGTCTTCCATCCCCAGGTACTAGGGATTTCCACTAAAGGGTAGTACATTCACTAGAAAGTGAGTCACTTCAGGACAAGAAGAAATGTTCCACACACATATACATCCTTCCTCATTCTTTCAAAGAAAACTACCTGGGTAAGTTTGGGGGAGGCAGCTTGTATTTAGCTAAGAAACCCATTAATGGTTATTTGCCAAGTCCAGTAATTATACAATCTAAACATTGTTCTTCTTTCTCCTAGACCTTGGGGTCACTAGTGGCAAGATATATAAACTCTTGAACTCAAATCTTTAAGATTTATAAATATCTTCCAACTCCCTAAGTGAGTTCATGTGCATCCCTGAAGTCTTTACTAATTTAATGCCAGTGAGGGGACTTAGCACCAAGGTTAGTGGATTCCTTAAAAGACCAAAATGAAGAAATTAGAAAATGAACCAAAAGCTTACTGTACATTATGGCTGCCTTGACTCACCAGTCACTGGTTATCTCCAAGTCAGTTTGTTTAGTTAATGGACTCTAAGTAAACTGGAGCCACTGAACCTCTTCCTCTCATCCAGATGTAGAGAATAGGGTGGTAGAGGTTGAGAGGATCTGTGGGTGTGTAGCAGGGACCAGCAGTGGATGTATTCATGCAGTGGGTATTGAAACAGAGGCAGATATATGAGTGGAAAATGAGCAGCTATGAATCATTTGGTCAGTCTCTACATGCTGTTATAGCTTGGATATGACCCATATATTAAAGGCTTGGTCACCACCCATGGAATTGTTGGGAGGTCAAACCTTTAAGAAGTGGGCCCTAGGAGAAGAAAGTTAGGTCCCTGAGTCCTTGCTGACTGCCTTGAGGTGAGCAGCTTCTTCTGCCTTACTTCCCACCATGCCACAAGTTCAAAGGCCATGGGCCCAAGTCACAATCAGTAGAATCCTTTAAAACTGTAAGTTAAAATAATCTTTTCACTTTTATAAGTTGATGTATCTTTGGTACTTGTTGTAGTAAGGGAAAGCTGACCCACACAAGTGCTATTTATATCCCTAACAATGAGGGATACCTAACCACAGGCCTAGAGAACACCTGAAAATTGTTGGGTCAGGTAGCCCCATTATTATTTCTCCCCTAGGCAAGGTAAAATTTGAAGATTAGTTTGCACTCTTGATACTGTAGCTTCTGGAACATAGGATAAAATAATTATGAATAATAGCTATTACTTGTCAGATAGTAGTATGGTGAAGGAGTTTTTGATACTTTTGCTCATAATGCTCATAACCCTAACATATGTTTAGCACCATAACACCTAAAATTTTCAAAGCAATAGTTCATAATGAAACTCAAAAGAGGGCGTTCTCCCTTATAAAAGACCTTCAGCCAACATAGAAAAAGGAAAATTAAAATTATATCAGTTTTTTTTTTACCACGAAGGTAGTGCCTGAGTCATACAATGGATGCTAAAATGTATTGTTTAAAAAGGTTTTTAGAGAATAAAAATGTATAGTTTTTAAAAGCATCATTTCATGGGTCAGTTACTAATTCCAAAGGAAAAAAGTTTACAACAGAAAAATATGACTGACAGTACATCACTAATTAAGTCAATACCACAAGTAATGAGAAAAACTGAAATTAACTGCCTTATGGTGTACATGGTAGGTAGTAGTCAATACAGTAAAATATAGTATTCTTAACTAAGATATTTAACCTGACTCTAGACACAAAACAAATTCAAATTTGGGAACATTGTACAATGAGCCATAATTGGCTAGACTATTCAAAAATGTCAATGTCATTGTTCCTGAAAACCCAGTACCAGTCTGAAAGGAAGACACTTTGCACCAAGGAGTTGGAAGGCAAACTATTCATTTCACCAGCAGGCTGGTGGAAAATTGAGTTCCAAATCACCAGCCCTGTGTCAGCTTTGAGTTCAGCTTATATAGAATTTGCAAGCAGGAAATACATAAGTTGATAGCAAAATTATTATATAATTGACTATATGAATCAAGTCATATGTTGTCAGGCAGATTTGTTCTGGGCAGTTTAACTTAAAAAATGTTTATCATAGGGCAGGAAAATTCTAGGAGTGGGTGTTGAGCGGAGAGGGTAGAGTTAAATGTGTCCTTGACTAAGCTAGTCTGTCTGTCTTAGTTACTTTTTCTCATTGCTGAGACAAAATACCTGGCACCCAACATGAAGGAAGGAAAGGTTTATTTAGCTTACAGTTTGTGGAGGTTTCAGTCCATACACAGCTGGCTTCAAGGCAGGGTGTCATGACTGAGGGTCAACCATTCATGGTGACTACAGCAGATATCAAAAGTGACAAGAGCAAAAGGGCAAAAAAGGGGAAATATGCCTCTTTTCCTCCCTTATACTGTAAGCAGGCTACACCCCTTGTGTGGGTGTAGCACTCACAGCATCTCTGCACCCTCCTCTTGCAAAGGCTGAGGATGTTTACAAAGTAAGGACCCTGCCCCCCTGCTGAATCACTTAAACTTTTGACCTTCTCAAATTGACACAATGGACAATATCCTAGAGAGGTAATGGCATGTCCTTTACATCCCAGGATGGAGAGCTGCTGAGTTACTTAGTTAAGCCTCTAGACTTCTCAAGTTGACACAATGTATCAACCATAACACTGTCCTAGGTAGAAAGTCCTTGAAACATGTTGGAAAAATAGGATATATTTCTAGGAGGGTAAACACAGACATTGCCACTAGACCTAGGTCAGGTTGACCTAGTACCTGTGAAAAGCAACTAGACCCAGAAAATCAAGGCTGACTGAGTTTAGCAGTCTGACTATATGACAGGCAGGATAAGCAGATCCTGTCTCAATATAACAACAGCTACTAATTAAGTTTTAAATTTCTGCTAATTTTATATTATATTTCTATTCCATTCCTCAATTTTTTATGGGGAAGATTCTTCCTCAGTTTCCTCAGTGCTAAGGAGCCAGTAAGGGGAGGTAACTTTTAAAAAGAGTTGGTTGTGTATGGCCTCAAAGTGTTCAGTCAGAAAGTGAATTGGGATGTGGGTCACACAAGGGCCTAAAAGGAGGACTGTCAGGAGGGCCATTGGAGGTCCAAGCAGAGCTCCTGTCCTTGAGGGGTGAAAGTCCAGAGATTTCCCACCAGGGAGAGCCTCCCATGTATTTTGAGCCCTTTGTTTGCGCCACTCCCACAGCTGATGGGAGTTTTCTCTTACTATGCCTTACTTGTTGGCATAGTAGCAACATTTTTCTTCTAGAAAAATACAAGTGCCTTTATGTTAGGCTATCAGGGGATCTAAATCTCTTCAATTTTGGAAGCCAACTGCCGCCAAAGAATCTATTTGGTCTTGCAGCATGTCTGTTGAGGTTTGTATGATAGCAAAGTCTCCTGCTATCTGGGCACTTCACTGTGAGTATTGCTGTTGGCCTATACCCATGGCTGTGGCACTGAATGTTAAACTTCCTGTTATTGCTATGCCAGCTGGAACAGGCATTATTATGTGGTCATGCTTTTGATGTGACTGACGGGCATGTGCAGGACCTCACTGACCTGAGTGAACAGAGAGGTTGCATACCAGGAAAGCAAGTGTGCAAAGACTCATTGTGGTGCTATTAAATATTTGGTGAACCCCATCAAAACAAACAAAGGAAGTTCCTTGGGGAGCTGTCAAGGAACCTGAAGTAGCAGTCAGAATGCCTATACAGTCAGCAGATACATTCTGGCCCTTGAGGAACTGAGGAAGCAAGAGGTGTTTCGTCACAGTATTGTGGGATAAGACTAGAGTAAGCAGTCAAGGGCACTGGTAGAAATGAGTTTAGAATCATTCTGGATTAGACCTAGAGCTTGATGGGAAAGAACTGAAAGGGGAACACAGAGCCAATCATTTTTACCCAACTCCAGATTTACAGCTTGAAGGATCTGATAGTTGCTGTGGACCAGGCACAGGAGGTCAGGAGTCAGAGGTCCTTTGTGATTTGCAAGAGGTGCAGGGGCCAATGTGAACAGTGCTGGCTTGGGAGAAGGGATTTTAATGTGGAATGTGTGTGATAGGGGTATCCAGACCTTTATAATCTTTAGAACAAGTCATGGGTTTTGTCACCACCCATCCACCTGGACTCTTATCTGGCAACCTGATGTCCCAGGATTGACGGGAAGGATCTGGAATAGTGTACTGCAGGAGTTACAGTTACCTGTAGACAGGTTGGATTAGAGGGATGTGAGTTATAAGACTGTTTTTAGATCTACCCCAGTCTGTGTCACAGTCCCATCTCAGACAGAATGTAGACGAGAAAGGGGGTTTACAGAACTTTTCAGTTTGTTGCCATTCTGGAGAGACATTATTATTATTATTAGTATTAGTATTATTAAAACAATATTCTCATTCCCAATTTAATCCTCCACATCCTGAGGAGTAGTGACAGTTTTCTCAATTTGGCGTATTAGCCTGAACTGGGCATGTATCAAAATAAGGATATACTTTATCTCATTTTGTCTGATTAAGTTATGACAGGGCTTATACTGTAAATTTGAATTTGGAATTCCTAATTTCCTGAATTGCCATATACTCCTAGGATGTTTAGGCATATTATCCATAAGAAGTCATTTTAATTTTGGTTTAGGCAGCTAAAAGTAAGTAACCCAAAGATTATATTTATATAGGTGAGAATGAAGGCAGCTTTTTGATGAGGTTCCCAGTTTGTCAGAGTGATGATCCAGAGAGTGAAGGTCAACACTTAAACCAAATCAAGATACGAAACTATGACCCAAGGAGCGTAATAATACATTGAACCTAAAACTTAGCAAAACAGATCAAGGTACCCAGTGCAATGGTTACACCAATATAAAAGAGAGCAAAGGCAAGTTTGAGGGGGTTTTTTCAGCCCTCTGCGGATACAGCCCAGAGTACTGTGGCCAGAACCAAAATAAACAAGAGAAGGAGAATTAATATCCAAACTGAGCAACAGAACATAAGTCAATTTAGGCAGGTACTCTGGTGTATTATGTTCATTCGATCTTCAGCCATGTATTGACTCGCCAGCTCCCAGAGTGGCGAGAGCAAAGCTTTGAGTATGTTGTCTCTTCAAGGTAGTCTTTAGGGGGCTTGACTCATCAGGGTAGGCTTTCCAGTAATTATCAGGATGAGTCTGTTTGATCCTGGAGTGATGAATCCAGGATTGAATCTCTTCCACTTTTACTGCAGTGCGAGTAGTCAAAATAATTAAATAGGGGCCTTTCCAAATGGGACAGCAGATCCTTTTTCTAATCTTTAAAACAGGCCATATCACCTGGACTGTATGTGTGTGCAGGTTTATCTGTGGGCATGGGTGATCTTTCTGCTGTATTTTTATGTATTTGAGAAAAACTTTTCCCTAACTGAAGAAGTAGTTCCTATAAAGCAGCATTTCCTAATTGACGTAGATCTCTCATGAGACCTTTAATTATAGTTGGGAGTTTTCCAAATAAGACTTCAAAGGGAGTGTATGCAGTGGATCCTAGTGGTGTTCTGACTTTCAGGAGGGCCAGAGGCAACAAATCTATCTATAGTGCCAGAGTGTCTTGATAATATTTAATCAATATTGACCTTAGGGTTCCATTCATCCATTCAACTTTGCTAGAACTCTGGGGCCTATAGACAGTGTGGAGATTCCATTTGATTTTAGTTTCTCTGCTAGTTTCTGAATCATTTCTGATACAAATGATGGTCCATCGTCACTGCCTATAGCCAGGGGTGGTCCATATCTAGGAATAACTTCTCTCAGTAACACCATGCATACTTCAGAGGCCTTTTCAGTCTTAGTGGGGAATGCCTCCGGCCATCCAGAACAAGTATAAACAAGGACCAGTAATTATTCATAACCCCAGAATGGATTAATTTCAGTAAAATCTATGTGGAGATCCTCAAAAGGAGAGTCCCATGTGTTGGATTCCAGGTGGTGGACATGGGCCTATGGAAGCCTCATTCCTTGCACAAATTTGACATCCTTGGCTAATGGTTACACAAATCGATGTCAATTTTGGGATAGAATAATAGCAACTCAGAAACTGGGCCATAGCAGTCTTTCCTCCATGGGTGATGTCATGGTGATGTTTTACCCAGGTGTAGCCTAACTCCTTTAGAATGATCGTTCAATTGTCTGGTAGGGCCCAGACAGCACTTGGATTTACATTTGCCCCTTCCTCTCGTGCTCATTTTACTTCTTCAGTGTAATGGAGAGGTCCTCAGTGCAAACTTAGAACAGTCTTTGGCGGTATTTCATATAGGGTTTCTAAATTCTGGACCAAGTCATTGTCTCCCCAAGTGAGTCTTCAGCAGGCATCTAGTAGCTTTGTCCACCTTTTGGTTTCCAAGGATAATGGTGTCTTTTTCTTTTAGATATCCCTTGAAATGTATGACTGCCACCTTTTTGGGCTTCTGTACAGCAACCAAAAGCTGTCTGAGTTCATCCTTGTTTTTCATATGTTTTCCTTCTGCTGTCAAATGGCCATGTTTTTGTATAGCATTCCATAGACATATACCATAGCAGAGACATCCTAGGAATCTGTATAGATATTTACTTTCTTATCCTTGGCCCAGTTGAGGACCTGTATGAGTGTCCAGAGCTCAGCTCGTTGAGCTGATCAGTTTTGGGGAAGTGACCCTGCTAAGAGCACTTCTTCAGTGTGGCAACAGCATAGCCTGCCCTGTGTTGTCCATTTTTAACAGAGTTACTTCCACCCATGAATAAGGTATACTAAGCATCTGTTAAAGGCTCCATTTTGAGGTCAGGCCAGCTAGCAAAGAGTCCATTAGTCAATGTAAGGCAGTCATGGTCTAGTTGTCCAAGCTCTGGAGGCAGGTAAGTGGCTTGGTTTAGAGCTTTAACTGACAGGAAAGTAAGTTAGGGATTCCTGACATCATACAAAACAGAAGTTAGGGAGAGGGGTCTAAAGTAAAAAAGAAAAACTAAATAGATAACAGCTAAATATAATGTTTGAATCTTACATGGATCCTTTACCAAAAAAAAAAAATCAGATATAGGACATTACTGGAATAATTGGGAAAATTTGAATAGACTACATATTAGTATTACAGGTTTGGGGTCAGATTTCTTGGTTGATTTCATGGAACTGTAGTTATGGAGAAGAGTGTCCTCTTCCAAGATACTTGTGAAGTGTTTAAATGTCATCAAGTCTACACTTTACTTTCCAGTAGTTCAATCACTACCACAAAGTGTTACATGAAGAGAAAGAAAGCAAATGAGGCAAGATGTCAACAGTTGTGAATTTAGGTGAAAACTAGATGTGTGAGAACTACTTGTCTACATGCTTTAAATTGTTTTTAAAAATAAATAGTTGGGAGGAAAGAGTAGTAGTATTAGTCCCACTTTTTTTAACATGAAAATTGAACTTGAAGTCACCCAGCTAGTACATATTAGAGTAATATTCACACCCAGTCTCTCTGACTTGACTATCTGACCCCTTCAGTAAATATATTTTGGCCCTAAAGTAGTTTATTTGAACACAATCAATGTGAAATAATGTCATTTATTTCTCTGACTTCTTCATGACTGGACTAGACAAGGACCCCTCACTAGGAGATAGGACTGGGTTTGGTTTTCCAGTGTTCTGCCATTTTGCCCACTACTTATCCTCGAGGTGATTCCTTCTTCTATGAATATTACAGAAAATGTTTTGAATTCATTCAATAATGTCAGTTAATAGTGCCCCATATAAATTCTTAAGGTATACTGAGATTAATTAATCTTGAACTTCATCATGGCAGACAACAGAAGAAAACTTTAAAGACAGCTTTGATAGCAGGTAGCATCATATACAGTTACTGTGGGCTGATTTACACCGATAACTCCTGAATGCAAAAGAATGAGAAAAAGGACATTTCTTCAAACCACATGATCCCCTCTTTTCAGAGAGATCAGCTATGTATTTATGAAAATTGGTGCATTTTATCTGGTTCCTATGAGGCCACATATCATATAATAATGTACTCAATTGAATTTGAAAGTATCTGTCTCAGGTAATACCCACATCATGTCCCTGAATTTAAATAAAACTGCCTTGACTCCCCAGTGAATGGTGTTTGGAGGTTTAAATTTCCTATTATAGCTCATGTTACTGCAAAATAACATACTCTTACAGCACTTGAATAAGATTCTCATTCAAATGTCTTCAGTCGGTATAACCAGGCACAAAGGGAAAACATTCTCTGTGGTTATGGGCAACAGCCCTATTTCTCCATGTATGAGTGTCCTCTTGTTCATACCCTACATTTAGTCTTTGGATTCTGTGAATTACTGACAGGAGCCAGAGCTATTTATGGAAAGTGTTTTGTGTAGAAGGAGGGGAAAGCTCACAGTCAGCTAGTGGTGTCATTAGCAATTTTCTTCTTTGTAGAGCAGGAAAATATAATCAGGGTTTTTAAGCTATTAATTCTATAGGCTAGTACTTCCCTCCCACTAGGAAACATTTATTTTCTCCATCCCTGAAGATAGGTGTTTTTGAATGTTTAGGCAAATCCCTGTAGTGTCTTTGTCTGCATCAGTATAATGAAAAAGCTGTGCTCAGCGCATCCTGTGGAGAGCACACCAGGACCCACCTTGTGCTGCCTCTCAGCTGTGACATACGAAGGGCAAAGAACAGAGACAATCACATTGTATAGGGGACCTTCTAAATTTTTTTTTCCAAAGGAAAGTCTTTAGCAAGGTTGGAGACAAGAGGAAAAATAGAGAACATGAAAGACTGGACAGAATGAGCATCCCAGGCACTAAGCTTAGCTCTGAATGACCTTCAAGGAGTCCCTTTATCTCCTCTTGGAACGAAAGTCCAGGCTTTTTCAGTCCTTCTTAGTGAAAATACAGGCTTACCACATCGGTTTGGAGTCACTTTCTTCTGGCTGCAACGATTGTCATTTTTGTCACAATGGGCATATCTAGCAGATATGCCCTCACTTGCCTGCATTTGGGTACATTTCCGAGGATCAACATAAACAACACACTGTCCAAGCGGTTGCAGAAGCGCTTGAGGGAGCCATGGTAATGCAGTGGAACTTGATGGATGTGGCCACATGTCTGCCTCCCTTCCCCATAGCGCTCAGTTCTCTGTACCTGGTACTTTCTGTCTTGAATTCTAGAAGATTTCCAGCAAAGAAAGTACTAAGCTTGTACTTGAAATAAGCAGCAAGGCTAGGAACAATGGTCTCAGCCAGAGTCCTAAGGATAGCATCTCAGCCCTGAGCAAGGCCAAGTTTGCATGAAATGACAAGTAATGGGATGAGGAATTAGAACAGTATGTGGTATTCTTCTATGCTTAATCCGTAAAGCTAGTGACACAAGTTGGGGAGACGTAGGAGGTAGCAGACATGTGATGCCCAAACAAGATGAGAATGAGTGGGAAACAGCATGGCAGCATCTAGGGACCTTTGGAGATAAGGTTCAAAGGAAAACCTAGCCAATCACTATAGAGAAGATTCCTGGGAGGACTTTGAAATTCTAAAATCCTGCTTTCATTCTCATTGGTATGGCATCATGTCATATTCATAGTGTGGATAATTATAAAAATGAGATTTAAAATTAATATTTTAATCCCAAACAGAAAGTCTTCTATTTTTCTGACTGGAGATCTTCCCTCTGGAGATATAAAAGGCCAGCAGGTCGTGGGACCCCTGTTGCTTTGCCCAAAGCTGCGCTCTCAGAATGGGTCCAGTGCAGCAACCTGTGCAATCAAAGCAGCTTTGGCCGGGACCAGTGAAGACCGGCTGGGGATCTGGTGGATGCGCTCCACAAGCACATCATGAAAAGTGCAGTGGCCTCCGTGCTTCCGACTTTCTAACTCTCACCACCTTAGCAACTGTTACTGCCGCGATGTTACAGCAAAGAAAATGTGGGACTGCATTCTTTTCTCTTCTATATTAAGCCAGCATCCAATCTGCACCAACACAGAATGTGCAAAAATTTACTACTGACTTACATTGTTCCTTTTGAGTGAAGCATTAGACAAAATAGTTTCCCTATAAATCACAAGAATAATATTACTAAGATAATATAAATTTAGAAACCATTTTTTAATCCATAAAGTATGGAAAATTACTGTTTTTCAAGGTTAAAAATACTATTTAGTTGTACTAAGGCAGTCTTTGTTTTTGTTTTTGTTTTTTTTTTCAAACCGGGGATGGAACTCAGGACCTCACACTTGCCAGGCAGGCGCTTAGGCCACTGAGCTAAGTCCCTGGGCTAAATCAGTCTTTTACCCACACCTGGAAACCCCCTCCACCCTCAGCTCTAAGAATTAGAAAGCTTTTTCTTATTCGTGATAGAACTATATTTTTTACTATTAGGCCAGCACACATTAGTTCCAGGTTCCAAAGAACAACAAAGAGGCCCTCTGCCAGGTTTTTTTATTGTTCTTGCTTATGGGAAAATATATTTGTAGGGCAGTGATTGTGTTCATACTCCCGAAGGACAGAAAAGTCATGCAGAAACCTCACATGTGGAATTTGCAGGAAGAAATGCCAGCTCTTGTCTAATGATCATGGCTGCTGATACAGGAACGATCAGGCCAAAACTGGTACATTTTGGAAATTGCAAGCTGATCTTAGAATTAAGTAATTAACTACTTGATTCTATCTGCTGCTGGAAACTAGGCTCTGAAAAGTATTTTGTAACTTTCTGTGGTAGGCTAACATTCTGCACAAAGGGATTTGTTTCAGAGAGAAATACAGCTGTGGATGGGTACACATAAGGGTCTGTACTGAATTCACAAAGGCTTGGAGGAGAACTTGGTGTTAAGAAATATGAAGCCTGAGCTACTATAACAGCAAAAACCTAAAATATAAGTCTAAATATATTAAGACACTATTTTCTGTCTCATTTAATAGCATGACTAGACTGAGCCAGGAGACCTTCTATGAAGGCAACCAGGGACACAAGTGATTCAAACTTGGCACCCCAGCAGTCACCAGGGTGCTGACTGCATCTTCATGGTGGAAGTGGGGTTCTGGCCTCAGCAACACCCTATAAAATTGGGCATATAATGAGGTTGAGGGCAAGCTCTTATGTTTTAGGCAAACAAGATAAAAGTTATGCCTTCATTCTCAACTCCATTGATCAGAGACAGTCACAGCTATATCCAGCTGTGAGGAGACAGGCGCATCTTGTCTGTAGCTTGGAGCCATGTCCCAGGAACAAGAAAACTGACTTGGAAGAGAAACAGAAGACTACAGTCTGACTTGCAATTCTCCTGATCAAGTCATTGTTTCACCTGGGCTTCTGATACCAAAGCATTAAGCAGGAATGGGGAAAGTTATTAATGATGTAAATACCACTTAACTGCATCAGACTAAGCACTTTGCTTTTAGGTTTTCCCTGATGAAATTATAACTACATTTTAATTTTTATTTCAGAGACTGTCAAAGGAGAAGGTGGCTTTTAGGATCCTCAGGTCAGCTAGACATCCACTGAGGTGTGCTAAAGATTTACCAGATAACCCTATACTATTCACTGTCAGAAATAAATCAATTTTCATACAAAACCAGTTCTATATCTGTAAAAAATCAAACAAATTCTGATTGTCTATGTCAGTTCATTTTCGCATGGCTAGCCTGCAGCTACGAATGATCCAGGACTTTGCTAGTGGCATATCTGCTGCACAGTCTTAGGTGAGTTGATTAATTGTGCAGTCATGTTGAAAAGCACAGATCCCCCATGGAAAAGAGGTACAAGATCAGGAAGATAAATACACAAAGAAAAATGAGCATTTAAACAATTCAACCTCTTCTCCAGGATACTTAACAATATTAAATTATTGTAGACTCTTAGAGTCTTTAGCTAATTGTTCTTTTTCTAAATCTGGTTATCTGCCAGAGACTCCTTCAGGCAAAATTTTTGGTAATATGTCTTAAGACAGTCAACTTTTTTTCCTTTCATTTTATGGATGGCTGTCAAAAAGCAATGACCAGGCATTTTTCTTATCTTTCTCAGGCATTGAAATGCCAGGAACCCCATGGATTTTAATCAGCTTTTAAAATCAGAATTTTCCTTTCCTGTGTGCTTTGCATTCCTACTGTCTCCCCCAGGCTTCTGATCTTGCACAGGTCCCAGAATTGCTGTTTTATTTGGATTTCTTCCTCCATGGGCAGGCTCCCAACCAGGGAAGGGGTATGAGCCAGCTTCTGAGGGCTGAAATCAAATCACATGAGTTACAGTTGCTTTCTTACACTCAGAGAAGTTTTTGTCTTCTTTAGCACCATCGCTAACATATCTTTAGCACTTTATTTGCAATATTGGCAAGTTGAGTGAAGAACATTCAGTGAGATTTGGCCTGATTACCACAGAGAAAAAAATCACTGTGCACAGTACGTGTGCTTGTGTGCATGTGTTTGCACATAAGAATAAATGCCAGCAGCCTTTCTTCTGAGAAAGGTTCGTACACAAGTGCCCAAAATAGCATCTTTTCTTGATGAAGGTACTGTATTAAGAAAAGCATGTGTAAAACAAAAGATATGACTCTGTTACCAAAGAATGAATAAAAAATACATTTTTCCACTTTTCATTGGCAATATATGCCTAAATACAAAATTTTTGCTTGGTCATTACCCAAATTTTTTCTTTTTTGTTGCAATAAACATTGATCTACACTGGATGTTCTATATTATGTGTATATACCAAAGACTGTCATAATAAAAATGATCAAAATTAGGGAGAGGTAAACGTATATTTTTCAGCACACAAATCATATTTTTATTATTAGTGTATATTTGCAATATATAATAGTTGCATCCATATCGGGGAGGAATTTTTATTTGGGTTTAATTTATCCAGTTATCTAAATTCAGTTTCAGAACTAGAAATGTCCATTTTTACCAAACTGTACCCATTCACTCAGTCATTTACTAAACATTTAAAATTGAACTAGTAAATTCTTGGGAGAATACAAAGAAGTTTAAGACACTCTCGCTGTTTTCAAAAATCCAACCCCATCACTCAAAAATAAATGAATAACTCATACATAATGTTCTCATAGCAATAAGAAAGTCATATTCTTTAGAATTAAAAACATTACAGGACTAAGAAGATGGAAAATATCACTTGGATAAAGTGGAACTTGAACTGGGAGTTGAGAGTTGGACAGAGTTTAAGTATTGGAAAAGACAAGGATGCTATTCCAGGGAAAGAATGTAGAAAGCTATGGCAGCTGATGAGCAGGACTTGTCTCAGCAAGAAGGAGTAACTTGGAGAAAAGAAGAGTGACAAGAAATTGTCTTAGGAAGGTAATGTGAGTAGTCAGCCTAAAAAGTCAAAGGTGAGGAAGAAACATGTGACCCAGAGCCAAGCCTACCACCCTGAGAACTTATTCCACAGACGCTACTACAACATATGGAAGTGAGGGGACCAGGATGGGGTTGGGGATGATACACAAATTCATATATGACCAGGGACCAAATAGTTTATATTTAATTTCATAATATAAATACTCGAATTTCTAATAAAAGGATTATCTAATCATTTTTCTCTGTTCTTTTAAACATCATGATTGTAGATATGTTCTTTGTATTCAACAGAAATTTTGTAAGAAAAGGAATGAGAAAGGGAATATCTGATCTTCTGGACTCAACATTCACACAGAAGTGAAGGGTATCAACCCCGGAGTTAACTCCCTAGAACTGCATCCCACACCTCCATCTATTACCTGTACCACTCTGGGCAAGATGCTTCCTCTCCCTGTACCTCATTTTACTCAACAGTGAAATGAAGAAAACATTAATTGCGTATGATGGAGGTTGAGTATCAAGTGAGAGCAAATATATAAAATTCTTAGAAAACCTCCCAGAACATATTAATATTCCATAAATACTAGCTGTTGAGGTTATTCTAAGAAGTGAATTTCTCAACCATAATACTGTTGATATTTTAGGTCAGATAATTTTTTGTTGGGGCATGGGGCAGATGTACTGTGAATTGAAAGATATTTAGCAGCATTTTTTGGCCTCTGTCCAATACAGTAGCACTTCCTTCTCCCAGTCATGTTGAACAAAAATCTTTACAGACAATGTCAGCTGGAGGACAAAATCATATGTGCTGAAGAAGCACGATATTAGAATCAATGGATTGGATTCCACTGCTCTTGTTTTTCAAACAGAAAATGGTGACAAAAGTTGGTACTGGTACCGTTAGCCCACACCCGCTTAAAAATAAACCAAAACTTCTATCTCAGTGGACTCAGTGGTCACAGTGTATCTACCTCATGTAAGTGGTGGAGCCCAGAGACACAAACAGGACAGGGGAGTTGGAGATGTACTGATAACTTAGCAAGATTTGAATCAGAATGGCCTACTAGTACTATCATAATCTCTTTCCTTGTGCAGAATAGGAAAATAAATGGAATACATGTTTGGCTGTTAGCGTAGCCATTTTTCATTTAGAAAGGATGACTGATTTTTATATCACATTTGCACAGATGATAGGCACGTAATTCTATTAGATATTTGCTTCTCCTCGCTTTTGCTGGTGTAATATATTTTTTCAAAACACATTGTGTTTTATTTTTGATCAACATGTATTCATTGTACATATTAATGTGACTCAGTGTAACATTTCAATACATGCACATAACATGCACCGATCAAATGGTGATGTTTTAAGGCAGCAGTAACAGGACATTGTGGCCTGCATTGGAAGCAAGCCCTTTCTGACTGATGGTGATATGTCTTCACCTGGAGAGTTCTCTTGTGATTTATTAACTCCAGAAAGGTCAGATTTAGCTAAAGGGATGTATGTCATAAGCTGTGAGAACACTGAACAAAGGCTGCATACTATGTTGTAGCTACTCTGCAGTGCTTTAGGGAACTCAAGTGGCTAGAACAAAATACCACTGCCTGAGTTAGGTACACAAGAGTTTATTTCCTCTGTTTGTAGCCTGGGAAATTCATAATCAAGGCACTTGCAGATTCAGTCCTGGTGAAGATGCTTTCTGGTTCACAGAGGGATACTTTTGGGCCACCTCGCATGGGGACAGAGCATGAGACAAGATCTCTCTGTGTCTCTTCTTATTAGGACACCAAGCCCATGATGTGGGGGGGCCCAGCCACATGGCTTCATCTAAATCCACTTCCTCCCTAAGGGCTCCTACCTATGGAGCATCACACCGTGGAACAGGGCTTCAACATATGAATTAGGGGCAGAAGGACACAGTATTCAGTCCACAGCATGGTGGGTAATTGCCAGTAAAGTAAATAAAAAGGGAGAGAAAAATGTAAGTATCTGTAAGAAGAAATAAATAATAGTAAATATAGAAAAATACAGACTCTGTTAAGCAAAATTTATTTACTCAAAGTTCCAAAACTCTAGCGTTTAATAAGATGTTTGGCATTACCTTATCTGGCTTTAAGCAAAACAAATAACTTGTGAAATGCTAAAATATGATACAGCATTTCTTGATAATTTGACATAATGTACACAGGAAAGCCATAGAAAGAATAAATATTCTTACCTCACTCCTAAGGAGAAAATCAAGTGCTCAAAACAAATTTAACACAAGAAAATTAGATATTTTCTCAGGAATTAAAAGCTAACATTTTCAATGAAATTATTGAAGTATCCTCCCATCTCATTGTTTTAAGGAGCTCAAGTAAGTAAACCCACAGGGCATATTTTATGCTGATAAGTAGCTAGATCAAGTGGTCCACAAGTTCTTTTCAATTTCCAATTTCTTTAATTGTAACACAATTAAGTTGATTTATAATGAGATGAATAATAGAATTACTTGAAGGGATACTACTTATATATAGTTTCTATTTGATTCAGAGTTCAACCTAACCATTTTTTAAAAACTTTTCATTCACTGAATTATTTTCTGCTACTTTGAAGTTACTCTTTCTTATATATTTGTTGTGGTAAGATTTTATTTGGACAATTATGATATTTAAAAGCAAGTTTAGCCATAGTCACAGAAGATGCTGTATCTTCCCCTAGTAATAGCAAATAATTATCACTCCTGCTATCTTGATTTAGCATTTCAACAAGGTGATTTATAATAATGCCATCTATAAAGCACAATCTGACCATGTAGAAGCGTGGGGGACATGACTTTCTTTTCTCCAGGCACTTGCGTTGATAGGAAAATATGATGTCAGAAGCTTCTTATGCACCCAAAAACATGTAATGTAACCAAAAGCAGGCAAAAGCCCAGCCCAGTTCACGTGTGTGACACATTTAGGTAATGCTGATGCTTGGTGTAGCTGGAACACTGTATGAATGGAAGGAAATATTAAATTCTATGAGCTAAAATCACATATTTTGAGTTGAAATATTTAATCTTCAGCAAAAAATTATTTTATCTTTCATAACAAAAGATGCCCTTAGAGGCAGAACTTCAATGAAAGAAAAAGGGTTTTCTAGTTTTGGAAGCTCGTTTTTCTCAAGAAAAATGCCTAGTGGAAACACAACTAAAATATGAGAACTACAAAGTCCTGAATCTTAGCATCTTGCAAGTTAATAGTAGGTAGGAAAAAGTGTAAGAATTCTGGTGTCTACCAGAAACTCCCTAAATTTATATTTATCCCTACTTGACTTTGAAATTTGAAAATGCATTCAGATTTGTGCCCCACCCCATCCATATGTCGAAGCTCTAATCCTCACTGTGATGCTATGTACACGTGAGGCCTTTGAAAGATGATTAGGTTTAGATAAAGTACTGTGGGTAACACGCACCCTGAACCATTATGGGGTTGGTACCCTAAAAAAGAGAGACCTCATGTGCTGTATCCAGCATACAAAAGTACTGGAAGTTTTCCCTTCTCCACACTGGGCAGGGAGCGCTCACCAGGAGCTGAATCTGCAGGCACTTTGATCACATACTTCCCAGGCATCAGAAATGAATGTTGTTTAAGTCATTGAGTCTCTGAGACCCTATTGTAGCAACCTGGACTGCCCGTGACATACTGTACAGTAGCTACATTACTATTGAGCTGCAGTCGATCTTTCTGGATTTGGTAAATCATGAAGGCAGATCCTCCTATTTTATCAACTTTATTACTTACTATCCTTCCATTTTAGATTTCCTGTGGCAAATGAACCTGACAAAGCCTCCATCGCAGCTGGAGAAGTAAAGCAGCCTGGTTTTTTGGTGTCCCTAGAGCCCACAAGGTGGGGCAGCTGCCTGGCAAAAGCTGGAATATCAGATGCCTGCCCCTTCTGGGGAGGCACTGGCAGCTGGGCCGCAGGGGAAGCACACAGCCTTTCCCCTCCTCCCCTCTGGCCTCCCGCAAGTATAAACCACCAGAAACAAGCTGACCAGGCAGCCTGGGGAACACAGATTGTAGGCCCAGCCCCTTCTCGTACAGAATGCAGCACAAGAAGGGCAAGAAATCAGTTAAAGGGCAAATGGACAAATGAGCGATGCACCAAGAAAATACTGGGCAGGAAATGGAAGTGTTCCTATTATTAGAAAAGTATGTTTTTATGTGTTTTTTCATAGAAATGACTTTGTGCTTATTTTGTTTGAATTTGAGATATTATTATTACTCATTGATACAATCCACAGGGGAAGCAGAGTGGTGTTGGGCAGTTTTATCTAAAGCAATCAAAAGGGCACAGGTACATTTCAAGAAACGAGGTTAATGTGTGCGAGAGAGGCATCTCATTCCATTGATGTGTTCATATCTCATTTAATTCATCAATTGCTTTCACAATTGGAAACTCACTCATTTTAATAGTGGACTTCTGGAACTCCCCTCACCAATGTGGTATGACTAAGACCTTGTCTGTCTCTAAGAAATACAGAGTGAACTTGCTCGTTCTGCTCCTTCAGAGGCACAGGGAGACCAGGACTTAATCTGAGCTGAGTAAGGGGTTCAGTGAGCCACTTCCCCACACTCTGTGATAAAGACGGTTAGCAAGGTGCTGCGGTTCCTTCTGCACAGCCTGCACTGGACCCGTTATGTGATGGATTATTTGATATGAGAGCTGAAGGACTGAACAGCAATTACTGTTTGCAGTCAGGGGCAAATGGCAACTGTCAGGCTTGGCCTTTTCATATTTTCTGTTTTCCTAAGGCCAGAGTTCTCTACAATGACACAACTTCTTTGCTGTGGTTCATTTGAAAACCACTGTCATTTTAAAGGTTAGATGGTGTGGGGGGGAGCGGGGAGAAATTATCTAATAATTTTTAAGGTAGTCCACAGCAAAGCTTCAAAAACATTTCCTGGAAGGAGTACAAAGGCAAATGTTTTGCTGAAAGAGAGCAAATAGTTTTAGCTCCATCAAGTCCATTTTACCAGAACTCAATTCCTAGGAAAGGAGCAGCATCCCCCATTTAAGTCCATTTTACGACCTTGAGTTTAATCTTTCCTTGCTCCCTGCTTACCATTTTTCTGTCCTTCTAGCATCCCACCCCTTTCCTCAAGACACAGAGCTAACTGGATGCCCCTGTACCTACCCCCCCACACACACCTCTTTTCTCTCCCGTCCCCCAGGAATAGTCTGCCAAACTCACAAAAGTGATGGCAGCACCAGTTAAAAACCCCAGACTCAACCTCTCTCCACTGCCACGAGGCTTCCACCTCCATTGCTAAGCACGGGGCCTCACCCCCTTTAGAGTTTCCCCCACCTGTTCACCGCAGAGACTCCATTCCCATTTGAGCACCCACAATGCCCTGGGCCCTTGGAACAATCCCTACAAGTTTCTCAGTCAAAGGACCCCACGCTGACCACTTCACCATTACCTTTCTAAGCCATTCTATGTCTCCAGGGAACATAGGAACCTGGAGATAAGGGGTATGTCCCATCTAATTCCATCTTCTATCACAGTGCCCTTCAAAGTGGTTTGATGACCAGTAGCATCACAGCACCTGCGTGCTTGCTAGGAAAGCAGATGATCCAGCCCACCTGAATCAAAATATCTTGGTGTAGCATGAGAATTTGTTTCAGCATACCTTCCAAAGGTTGCCTGATAAAGTTTGAAAAGTATCACCATATGCTAGAGATAAGAGTGTCCTGTGCACAATAGTTATTTCATAAACACTGATTTGGGTATATTTCCCTGATCACTGCGTGAAGCCACTGCAGGCTTCCTGAGAGCAAGACCACGTCTTTCTTCAGTACTGCTGCATCCTAACCTTCTCCCCTGATGTTGGACAATGTATTTGTTGAGCTGAAATACAGTCATAGTGTTTTATTTTTACTTTTTTTCCACATTTCCCTTTGCTAAGCAGAGGTTACAAAATAGCAAAAAAAAAATGAGAATTAAGACTTTTATAGAGAATGATTTGCAATACAGTGTCACTGTCACGTAGATGATTGATGCCATCAGTTTACCAGTAATACTAATAACTTCTTTTTGTATAAGACTGGTTTTAAAGCTCTTGAAAATCTTGCAGGAAGATGAGCAGGCTTTGTTCTTCTCATAGAATAGAATGCAGAGATTCAGAAAACTCAAAGAATAGTCATGTCTCTCTCTCTCTCTCTCTCTCTCTCTCTCTCTCTCTCTCCCCCCCCGTCTCATAAACACACACACACACACACACACACACACACAGTCACAAATTAAAATCCAGGATTTAGAGCTCTTACTCCAGTGGGAAAGTTTGTATTCCAATTCTGCTATAGGTTGTTTAAGTGTTTCTGGTAAATTATCCTAAAATATCTTCATTTCACAGTTTCTTCATCTGCAAAATGAGGAAAACAATAGTATCTATCTATAGGTTTATTGTAAGAATCAAATAAAATAATAATACATGAAGCATTGAATATATTGCCTTGTACAAAGTAAGCATTTAATAAAGGAAGCTACTGTTTTATTGATATTTATGTATTATTCTATGTTTGTATTTACATATTGTTAGGTGTATAATTGTTATATATTTATGGTTATTATACTACACAGACACCCAAAAGAGGAACCAGTCCTCCATATGTGGGTTGGCAAGGACCAGGGTCTTCCAAATATCAGAGGCAAGTCTTGGTTAACCCAAGGGGACAGCAAGGCATCCAATCTGACTTTTCAGACTGGCATGTTTTTCACTGTGCCTCCCGGTGACCATCACCCAGGCTAAGGGTGGGAAATCTGTGGTCACAGTGCCTACCACCCTTCTCAGGTCCAGGATGTCTAGTCATTCTAAGCACACGCCTTCCTTTCATCATACATTATTGCTATAGGGCTAATTTTAAAATATTCAAAAGGTAAAATCACAGCTTTCATCTACATTTATACTGAGCATCAAAGATATTTAAATAATGACCTAAAGGTGGAGCGACTAAGATGTTGCAAGGCTCCAAGTGTATTTAGTGAGTACAGAAGGCATGGTGAGTGCAGAAACATGTTTACCAAAAGTTGTAAGACATGTTAATTTTCATGGGGCAGTGACCAGCTACATTCCATCAGACACAATTCAGCTTCTTTCTATCAGTGAGATACTGATTTTCCATCATCCATAGGTCATCAAATGGTTCCAAGATGCTGAAAAGTAGAGATGATCTGGAATGGTATGCTACACAGATCCCTGGTCATCTTTTTTGACCACTTCACAGTTCTTCACAGTCTTTCCTGAAAAAGGAGTCTCAAAAGCATAGTCTACTGTTTGGGGGGAATAGAGGATATTCCCATATCTATTGTATTAATTTAACATTCATATAATATGTTTCCCATCTGGAAATGAGACTCACGGTTTTAGGTTTCAAAAGGCCTGAATGACATTTCTTCTGTCTTTCTCTTTACCTCCCCTGTTATTGTTTCTATCTAGAATGCCCTCCAAAGGCAAATATGTTAAAGGCTTGGTTTCCAGTTTAGGTCCTGCTAGAAAGCTTAGGTCCTTTAGGAGGTGAAGCCTACTAGAAAGAATTAGGTCATTGCAGAAATACCCTTGAAGGTGACACTGGGACCTCAGTGCTTTCCTGTCTCTTTGCTTCCTGGCTGCCGTGAGGTGAGCCTCCTCCAGCACATGCTCCCACCACGGAGCCCTGCCTTGCCATAGGCCTGAAGTGACAGGGCCAGGTGACCATGGACTGAAATCAAGTACACCTTCCCTCTTTTTAAGTGTATTATCTTAGATATTTTGTCATAGCAGTAGAAAACTGACTAGCCCATAATTTAATATCCTCTTCTCCCTTTTCCTGCAGATCCCATTTCAAAGTTCTACAAACTGGTCACTCCACTTCCCCCTCCTTAAAATTACTGCTTTCCTCACAGGTAGAGAAATTCCTTCTTCCGTGGTCCTATCTTAATATCTTTCAAACCTCAGTATTCAGGTGTTGCCAGGGTGTGCATGAAGCTTCTCTTTTGTTCAGCCCTTAGGGTTGTAAAGAGGAAGGAGAAGATTTTGGTAGCTGAATGAAGGCAGAGCCAATGCTGGATCCTAAATTCAGCTTCCCCTGCAGCGAACCTTATGATTAAGCTGAAAAGCAAGTATATCTTGCCAAAATCCCCCTAAGGACAACACAAGCTTGTCAAATTTGAGAAAATTTATTTTATTAACATGACTTTGGCCTTGTCCCTTGTGAAAGAATAACTCAGACATTCCTGAGCTGAGGAACATTCACTTAGTCACACTTTCTTAGATCAGGTTTCCATTTCTCTTGTTGTCCAGAAAACTGACCCTTGCTTCACTACTTCTTGTTTCATTTTTATTTCCTGCAGAAATTGAGAGGACATCCAATTGCTCCTACCTACACTGTTTAAAAAATAAGATTTGACATTCTATGCAATCAAAATTAGTTCAGAAATTATAAGACAGGCATGATGGAAATAAGCCAAAAGTTGTGTTTAGACTAGCAATGTAGAATCAGATGTGTGCCGGGCAGTCAGGACCCACGTGGAAACAGGAAACTGCTTCTTGAGTTCTTGAAATAAATCCCCAGCCACAGGCTGATTGTAGAGAGGCGAGACAAACAGACACTAGGCACATCCAGTTCTGCTCATTCCCACACGTAGCAGCCGAAGGACACTCCTGTATGTATATTTAAGGACTTTTGCTTTCCTCTGAAGATATTTTTATTTTGAAAAGATAATCAACTACAGTATTTAGCATATGAATTTATTACCAAGTCCTACAACTAATATAGACATGTTCCCTCCCTATGGTGACCCAGGAACTTGCGTTCATCATCTCGAGGAAGTCACTTGACATCTGGGTGGATTCTCAGCTTCATTACCCACAAAATGAAGGGGTTGAACTTGAGTCTCTACAAAGCAGCTGTCCCTCCATGTGGGTGTGCTAAGTTGTTCTCAGATGTCATTGTGACTATTAGGGATGGGTCAGGAAGGAAAACATGTTGCTTTCAGACTGGAATGAATAGCTGGTCTCACAGATGGCCTTGCAGGTTGTGGCGGGGCCATCACATGCCTGTTCTTCCCATGGACACTGCCAAAATCTAAACTACCACGGGGGCCATGCCAGTAACACACCCTGAGGGTACAGAGGGGCATGCAAGATGGTCATTCTCTTCCCGTGCTGTTTATTTTAGACTTATATTCTGAATTAACTAAACTTCTTAAGCACTTTTTGCCACATTCAGTCTGTCATTTAATGGTTCATTCAATCAGGAATTCATAGTTACTGTCTGAGTACCTACTAAGTGCTGGACACTTTGCTGAATGGTGGAGATACGATAGTGAAAAAACAATTGAGGTCCTTGCTCTCACAGGCGCCGTAGTACAGGGAGATAAGGACCAGTGAGACAGTCATAGCGAGTGACCCACAGAGTACCTAGTCCAGAGAACACGTATGGTGAGACTAGACGCAAGAGGATGCGAGAGCCTGACACTGAGCTTTAGGCAGATGGCATGGGACGGTTGTGGGGGATTTCTTGCAAGGTTATTAAAGGTTAAGTTCAGTGGTGTACCAGTAAGCTGGATCTTTAGAAAAAGGGAAAAGTGTTTAACAACCAGTATTTTCAAGCCAGTACTAACATCTCTAGAGCGCTGCTGAGCTTTCGATCCCATTCCAAAGGAAACCTTCCCGAAGTGTCTCAGTAGGGTTCCCCCAGAAGCAAGCTGTAAGATAGAAATTGGAATTAAAGTAGCCATTTGGAAAGTGCAAGAAACACCCATTGGGAGTAGGGAAATGCGTTGTGAAAGGGAAGACAGCCAGTCAAATGTGTGTTTTCAAGCCAGCCACTACAAGGGGTACCTAGAGGAATTCTGTTTGAAAACTCTGGGAATCAGTATGATAGTACCCTGAAGAGAGAGAGCAAGCAGGGGCATTTTCACACCAGCCTCCGTCAGTCTCTTACCAAAGTCTGTGCCTGAGTGTGGTATTTCTTCATTCCTCTTGGCCTTCCCTGATGGGCACAGTGCCCTCCCATTGCTTTGGAGAAAGCTATAAAGCAAAGATGTGCAGATACTGGCATTTGGAAGTCAGCCAGCAAGCACGGAAGCAGTGAGGCCTGTGGGAGAGAGACAGAGCACCAACAGCATCTGTCACAGAATTTCCTGTATCTAATGCTGTATTTGGAATTCACATTTTTTTCTTAAATGGGCTATCCAATTTTCATTAATTTGGGGCCTCACAAACCTAGAACCACCCACAGTGGATGATAGTCCTTGCTCCGTGAAAATGAAACCTTTATAGGAAATTCAAAGAAATTAATAAACTGACGTCTGAGTGGGACAGAGGGAGAATAGCAAAAGATATAGATAAAGTGACAAGTCAAGACCTCATGAAAGGTGCTGGGGTAAACTAGGATTTTCTAGATTTGATGAAGATTTGTTGACCTCTACAGAACTCAGCTGGGCTCCTGCTAGTTTCTCATTTCTGGGACAGGTTGATAGAGGAAACTTTCTAGGATGGGCTTTTCTTGTGATATAGAGAACGAGCACACTGATAGATACTACCACATCTCTGATGCCTATTGCCCATGGTGGCACATATCAATTTCTTCTTATAATGCAATGGCCAAAGTAATTTATTTATTCAAGTCCAAAGTTAGTTGGACATGCAACTATAGTTCACTCACAGTAAAGTATATAAGGACTGAGACTGTAAGTCATACAGGCTACCACTGGATCTTCACCAGCATGTTAATAGTGAAGATAGTGAGATCTTTTTTTTTTTTTTTCTCCCAGGACAGGGTGTTGCTATGTAGTTCAGGCTGGCCTCAAACTCGTGTCGATCCTCCTGCCTCAGTCTCCCAAGCCCAGGAATGACAGTCATGCGTTACCACTCCTGGTAGTGAGATTTTACAGAAATATAATTTTTTCCTTTAGTTTTTTTCTACTGTCACAATTTTTCATGATAATATAGCAATTTTTAACCAAAAAGTATAAACCCACTCATTTAAATAATAATAGTTACATCAAATATTGGAAAATATTTACTTGAAGTTATTTTTAAATTTTTTTCTTTTTAAATCCGTTTATTAAATGAGTTAATGTACAAATAAAAAGCCTTGCTCTCAAGTTCCTAAAATTAACTATTAGTGTTTATAAGTGATGTAAATCATTGGGTTTTATTATGGTCTTAATTCTGTTTTCTTACTGTTACTCTTATTTTAAAATTTATTTAATTTGCATATATTCTTGTAAACCACCTGCTTTTTAAACCACCATACTTTGTAGTGTTAGATGGGAAACAAAGAAATAGATTATTAAAAAACTATAGGACTGAGGAAATAGCTCAACAGCACATGCCTGCCTGGCAAGCACCAGGTTGTGAAATCAATCAAATAAAAAAAAAACTATAAAAGGAAAGTGCCCTCAAAGGGATTATCCCAGTAAAGCTCAGCCCTGATATATGTACACATCACCCAGAGAGATTTTTTTTAATCCCTCCAATGAAGTACCTGGGAGTTCTGTTTAATTGTTCTAAATTGGAATAAAAAGTTCAAAAGTTTTCTAAAGATTTAGAAAAATCTAGTAAGTGAATGATTAAGTCAAGTTAAAAAAAAAAAAAAAAAAACACCAGGAAGTCTGGTATCTATGTGACTGAGTCATAGCAGGTAGGAATATTTTCTGGAAACACTGAATGGATTGCTAAAGAGACTCAGGGCAAGAGCTGCACTGGTGAACTCTTAGCTCTCAGAATTAAGACTCAGCTGCTATTAAGCTCTGACTAAACTTCACTGAGTGAAGAAAGCAAGTCATATTCTCTCTTTTTTCCTGTTTACAACCCAAATAAGACTATAGAAGACAGTTACCTTTTGGAGAATCACTGTGGTACATTTTGTGGGCTACTTTTCAGAGATTCTGACTAACAAGACCCCATCATTCTGCAGGAGTTATTGAATTCATAAGGAATTACTTACATAACTAGGAGAGAAGGAATGGAGATACCGTAGGCATTTGGTTGATTTGTTTACGTCTCTCTGGATTTAAATAATTTTAGTTCACGCAGAGTTCAGTTATATATGTGTGAAATATCGAAACCTTTTCATCTCCCTGTGCTCTATCTTGTGTTTTTTGCAACTACACTTTCAGATTTGATAAGGCTGTGATTAGGATAACTAGGTTTTCCTTCTTTCTTTCTTTCTCTCTCTCTCTCTCTCTCTCTCTCTCTCTCTCTCTCTCTCTCTCTCTTTCTCTCTCAATTACATATAAAAATTGAGAGGCCTGGGATATTTTTGTTTGGTTTTGTCTTAGTTTAGTGGAAATTATATAATGAGTATTTCAGTGGCTATCATCTGGTACTGGTAAGGTCTGAGTTAACTGCAATTTGCAGGGTAACCATGGTAACTTGCATATGGATAGATTCTATTAATCTTGTTGAGATTAACAGTAAATCCCCAAGGATCTTTTGTAGTGACTTAGAAATAAATCATCTTTTCACATGTATATTATTTGGTGACAGCCACTCTCTTTAAGTATGTGTCTCTACCCAACAAAGAAATCATATCGTCCTTCTAATTAGGTAATTGGAAACTCATTTCCCAAATAAGGGAACTTATGAAGTATAGCAAATGGCCAAAATGAGTAAATACTTATAAATACTACATGAAAGAAAGATTTATTCAACAAACATGCCACAGTCCTAACAGACATACCAGAGAAAGACTATTCCCAGTTAAAAATTTCCTTCTGCAGGGACAGATGTACCTCAGTGTTAGAGCATATTCTTAGTATGCATAAAGCCATGGGTTCCATCCTCAGCACCCCAAAAACTACGTTGTAGAACTGTAACCTGAAGCTACAAGCCAAGAACAAAATTCAAGGCTCTTTAATGAAAAAATTCTAATCATTTATATCATTTGGATGATAGGAATTAGGAACACAAATTGAGCTGGACTTGGGAAGAACATTGGCAGCCCAAGATGGGACTAAGAATGTATTCTATTTATAAAGAGATGTCTACAAGTAAAAAAGTATGGTGTGGGCCTACCTAAAATCCTGTTTGTCCTACAATAGCCTGAGAGTAAGAGCAAAATATGCGAGTCCCATTTCACAGGGAAGGATACGGACATTCACTATTACTATCCTCTCTGTTGAAAGGGATAGGAATTTGCTTCTCCCTTATTTTTTTCTGACCTAAACTAATATTACAGTGTAGATAAAATGTGCATAACCCTGAGTTTTTCTCAACTCTTGAAGTTTATATTTCCTCATTTCCAAGTTTTTCTGGAATAATCTAAGTTCCTATTTTAATGTAGATTTTCATAAGAGAAATACAAAACAACACAACAGCATTTTACAAAATCAAACATGCAAAATTTTTCCTATTTTATGATTTCCTGGTCCTAGGATATGTTATATTATAAATGGCTCATTCTGATTACTCTGCAGCAGTACCAAACTTGGATGTCATTCCCTGCACATTCACTAACCTAGTCATAAGTATTTATATTGTTGTCACCTTTATTGAATTATGCAGCTGTTGGTATGTGAGTAGAAAGTTATTTTATAGGTTGAAATGTATATAAAGTTGATATTAGCAATATGAAGGCTGATATCAATACTCATTTTGGAGTAATGATCATAACTTCATATTTTCTTGCAAAACAATCCAGTGCTCTGTATGGTCTAAGAATTGAAAATACCCACAAGTAGATAAAACATGATAGCATTTATTACTGATATAGGCATAATATGATTATATATCATTCAGTAGGCAAAGCAGCTAAAGGAAGAAATATGTCAAACTCCTCCTAATACATGAAAGAAACTTTAAAGCAGCAAGAATCAAAAGTAACTGACAAATATATTGAGCAGAAGTGTTGTTACAATATGATGACAGCTTTGTTATTTATATTCTTTGATTCTTGATTGCTGTGAAATCATTTTTACTTTATAATTTATGGTATCTTAGATTATGTTGCTCTGATCCTGTCTTGCTGTGTCTAAAGCTATCTTCCCTAATCAGCTGATGGAAAACATCAGGAAGTCCAGAGTAGTCAAAATCAAACCCAAATAATAAGACTTCATAACCCAGTTTCAATTGTAAAATCAGGTCAAGTCTGATGGCAAATCAGTTTTTTGTTCACCTAAATACAAATATCCCAGACCACAGTTTTGATTTTATTAAAAAGAAAACTAGTCTCCATTGGCTCTCTAAGCTTTCACACAATGATTCTTTATAAGTCCATAGTAACTGTAGAAAATATTTATTTTTTGGTTATTAGCAATTTAGAACATATAAGGATACTATATTAAAATATTTAAAAGAACAAATAAGACAGATACTTTTATAACCTCATTGGCCAAAGAAATTCACATTCTCTGGTTTTCATATATTTTATAAATACTTCAGGAGTGGAGAATTTTGGGTATGCATACATAAATGAATTATCTGTGGTAGCAGCCTAAGGGCCATAGGTTATGTTATGAGCAGAACCATATTTAGACATGTTTAATGGTAGAAGCGAGCATGCTGTTAATTTGGTTAAAGGACAAAGACCAGCCTGGTGAGTGGTGAGCTGTATACCTTTCTGACCTTCTCAAGAGCTCTCCCTCAGTGGTGTTTTGGTACTCAGGGTGTAGAAGGATGTCTCCACCCAGGTCAGAGGAAACTCAGGAATCCGGAAATCCATGTTATTTAAACCTTGGCCCTAACTTCTTCTCGAACAACTATGACACTCTCCTATGAGCCCTGTGTCACTATCTTATCCTGGTTATCGGATTTCCAGCTGTGCTACCAGGATTAGAACTTTCTGCTTTAACATAAGGATACAAGGCCTTTCTAAGCATTGGCTGGCTTTAGGTTTACAAGACCTACCAGAGTAGAAGGATCATGTATTCTTAATAATTGAAGGAAATCCAATCAACTTCAGATCCTTCAAAAGAAACTGGACTTTCTTTGTAAAACTATATTAGCATTTGAGATTTACAGTGTTTCTGTATGTTTGATGTTTTATACTTTAATGTGCTTTGAACTGATCATTTTTCACATGCTCTATGTATAAGATGTAGTGAGGAAGAATTAGAATTTAGAATTTCTGTCCTTATTTCTCCAGTCCATAGAGCCTGCCAAGCCTCACTGTTCTTAAAGGAATATGGTGTTATTAACTTAAGTATCAGAAATATCATATGGCCCAAATTTTCCTGATGCAACATGCTGTGTCTCTGTCATGTCCAGGTGAAATCAAGATTACGTTAGTGTCACTTGGAAACTTATGATTGATTGAAGGGACTTCTGAATAAGAGCTTTTCTGCCTCTTAGCTTTTGCCTTTCTTCTCAGGAGGGAGAAGCAGTGACTGCATCTCATTGAAAGCTCTCCAGCTTCAGTCTAAAACCCTTTGCTTATTTATTCTCTCTTCAAGTGGAGAACAGCTCATCTCTATTTTCTTAATAGTCCTGAAGAATTTGACAATTGTTAGGAAGATCATTCCCAGGCTTCTCTTTTTGACACTTACAAATCTATTCCTTCAAACTTTAATCATTTGTTTAGCTTTTCAACATTCTAGTAGCTCTCTCCTGACTGTGCAGTTGGCAATATGTCTCTCCCACATACCTAAGACTATTGTCCTCAAATAATAGAAAGGAAAAATTTAAAAACCTGATTTCCTCTCTGGTTGATGATCAAAACATTAGAACTTAAATTGTCAAACTTTTACAGAGTGCCATAGAAACACATTAGAGAGCACAGACTTGAGGACCATATTGCCTGGATGTGAGTCCCAGGTCTGCCACTTAACTAGCTGTGATCTTGAGTGAAGTATTTAAACCCCCTGTTCCTCATTTTCTTCAATTGTGAAACGTTATCACAGTCTATTTCTTCTGTTATTCTGAAGATTGAGTTAACACAGCATATGTAAAGCATTTCAGACCATACTTGCACATGATAACTATAATTATTAAGTTTCAAAATCAAAAGCTGTTTGTTAGGATTCATGCTGGAGGCCAATTCTGAGTTCCAGATGTCCTGTTTGTAGTAACTTAAAATGCCAGCCCTTTGTATTTTTATTTTGATATTAATTAACCTGCATTTTTCTTCTAAAAATGTAAAACCTGGGTGTATTAGTTTTGCAATTCCTTTTTAAAGATTATCATTTCCCCCAGATTTCATGAGCCCCTTTTAACCTCCTTATGTTGTGAATAGAAAAAATGAGTTTTTGTGTGTTGGGCTGTAAGTAGAGGACCAACCATCGAAGTTTTCCTAGAAGAGTTTTCTCTAGACCCAGGACTTTTTACTGTTAATTCAGGGAACATCTTTTGCAAAACAGTGGTTAGTTTACGGTAGTACATAAGACAAGGGTAGAACAGGGAAAGGAAGATGTGTGTAGTACTATTCTCATTGAGTAGCTCCTGGCACAGCCCCACTGTTGACTTGGTTGTTTTTATCAGTGCTTTATCAGGATGGGATTAAATGTCCAGCTTTGCACGTGCTAAGGATGTACTTTGCCACTGAGCACCACCCCCAGCCTGTTGCTTTGATTTTTGACTCTTGCAGTCCCTCCCTGGTGAGAATGCAAAGGGTGGAATTGTGCTGAACTAATTAATTTTAAATGTCAGGCATTTGGATTTCATTTTTTTGCTGTTATCGTCATCTGTGGGATATATTCCTCCTCTTTCATTTTATGCTGTTCTGCCTCCCTCTGATCATTTTGTGCTTATTATTTTTCTTTTAGGTCAACACAAATCAAAACATACTCCTGGGATAATGCCCAGGTTATCCTGGTTGGGAACAAATGTGACATGGAAGATGAGCGGGTCATCTCAACCCAGAGAGGCCAACATTTAGGAGAACAGCTTGGTAAGAAACAAAGTAACAAAAGAATTTGGTAATTATTTGAAACACCAACAGCATCCCAGCTCATTTTCAGGGTGGAGTTAATGAAACTTTGTCAACAGACAGTGAAAAGCAGCTCATCCTCTGTAAGTGGTCAGTGAGTTTCTTCCTATGTACTGTGGCATTGGTTTAATTCAAGCACAATTACAGGAGCAAAAATGATTCCCACAATGTTGCAGATATCACAGAATATTCAAATTCTTACTCCATGAGAAATGTAGCTTATGGTACTTTTTTAGGTTTTTTTTCCTTCATGCACATCATTTTGAATTGAGTATTTTGTTTTATGGTGTAATTATTTTTGCTTTTAAGTTTTTATTAAAGAATGGTAATGGCACTAAACAGGTCACATCCTTGATTTTGGTTCTAGGTACGTTCTAGGTAAGCCATGTTACTGTTATAAACCTTTTAAAGACAGTCTTGTCACCTTTCAAGAATTATTACCATTCCCAGCACTCTGGGAGGGTTAAGGCAGGAGGATTAGAAGTTTGAGCCTAGCAGCTTAGCAAGATCTTGTCTCAAAAGAAAAAAAAAAATACACACACACACACACATACACACACACTGAAAGCTAAGAATGTAGATTAGTGTGTGACAGCCTTGGTTCAATCTCCATTACCAAAATAATAATAATAATAGTAATAACAATTACCATAACTTATACCTACTTAACCAAGGCCTTATAGATAACATCAAATGACATAATATGTGAGAGCTTTAGAAATAGCAAGGCCATTTCAAACACAAATATTGTATCTAAAGAGCAAACTGCTAAAGCGAATAAGATAGAGTTTCAGTATTAAAGAGGAATTGATGACTGATTGAGATATTTTTACTGAACACCTACTATATACCCTCCATTGTACCTGATGTAATCAGGGAACCAAAAATTGATGATCCACAGCTACTGGGTTAAAGCTGCTGTCAGTCAAGTAGGGAGACTAGAGAGACACACAAGGAAACAGAAATATCATGCCAACAAAGTCAGGTGAATAAGGAGTTCATGAGCCAGAAAGTAGATGCCAAGAGGAAAGCAACAGGAAGAAGGAGGCAGACCTTTGGAGAGAAAGACTCCCAGGAGGAGGATGGGAGGAGACATGGTGGACTTAGGCAAGTAGGGTAACGCAAAGGAGACACCAACAGAGGTAGTGGGTAGGAACTGGCAGTAGCCTTTGGAACAGATGATCGAGAAGAGGAGATAGTAACTATGTGGGTAAAACGCAAGGTATGGCTCAAAGAAGATCCAGCTTTGAAAACAACCAAGATGAGAAGAGGCATTGTGCGTAAAGGGTGCAGAGGAGCACAGACATTGAGAGGAGCAAAATCGAAAATGCGTAAAAATGTTAGGACCCAACGTGGTGTTGTGCAGGTGAGTTGTAGATGTCAAGAACAATTCCAGCTCCAATGGTTAAAGAGCTAGAGTTCTTTGTTTATGTGTCTGGTCATTTTTTTCTCTAGAACAAAAGAATGTTGAAGGACTTTTAGCCAAGAAGAGCCAACCAAACTGTCCAACCTTTTTGGCTAGGACCTAGAGTAAAAAATTTATTCAATTTAGCAACCCAGTGCATTTTTAGAGGATGAAACAAAGTTTCACAAAACAGATTTTGCCTTTCCTAAATGAGATTCACTCTACACTCTTACTTTTCATCTTCTTTTCAAAATGATGGTGTCAGCCCACTTGGGGGACTCAAGGGTGATTTTCTCAGGTGAGGTCCCAAGATTATAGATATCAGCAAGATATCAGCAACAACAGCAGGCAGCATGGAGCAGAGCAGAGCACAGGAGTGCAAGAGCCAGAACAAGAGCTGTGTGTCTTTATTGTATAATTCTCATACAGGTTGTTATCTCATATTTACATTTTTACCTAGAGCCACAACCAGCGCATGCATGTTTACCTGTGCTAAGTCATGACATAACTGTATCCCACTGTGCACCTGCACTAGACAAATGGGGTAACATCCTCAGGTGTCCTTAGACACCCCTGACCTATGAAGCAGTCTGAGTGGATCCCCACAGATGCTTTCAACTCTTAAGTGGGTCCTAGTAATAAGTCACAACCTGCAGTCTGAAAAGACTGCTGCAAAAGGGGTGATCTAGGCTCAGTTTGCTGTGGTTGCATCGTGGATAGCGAAGCAGAGCCCTCTCAGTGGGTCAGCCTATCTCATGGTGATTTCAGAACTGAACCATGCACAGTTCACTCTAAGAGCTTTACCCTCTCCTCATGAGATCAATGAGCTCATTGCAGTAAAAGCTATCACTCAATGAAGAAAATGTCACACAACTCATGTCTGTTCTCACAATAGCGTCTCTCCCTATTCTATGAATTTAACAATGTTTTAGGAAGATCTGAAAAATTTAGCAACCTTTCTGAGTATTCTGAGGAAAATAGGAATGGAGAATAGTAGGTCTCTAAGGAAAGAGAGAAACGGAACCCATAAGAGCCTTGGAGAATGGCTGCCACATGGAAGAAGAAACTCCCACACAGATGCAGGTTGTCTCATAAATAAACATTAAAAACTGTCAGGTTCAAAGAAAAATAAATTAGAATTTTGTTCAATGTCATTAGTACAAAAGATCCAGGTAATGGGCTCCAATTTTACCACTCTAGTAAACTACTTTGATATTGAAAAGATTAGGGTATGGAAAGGATATTAGTAGAACGGAAATGCAGGAACAACATGACTTTCCTTAGAACTCCACTGACTGGCACTCACAACAATGCTCTCCATTCATTGTACCGAGTTCCCAAAAGGTTTTATGTTCCTGTGCAAGTTCTTCCCCTGGTTCCTAATTGAATTTTTCCTCTCTATTGAATAAAATTTAGCAGTTGTCATGACAACCGACACATGCATGTTATTGGAGAGCCATTTGCCTCTTCCAATGTGGTTTGTTCACCTCATGATTACACGTGTCTGTAAATGATCCGGAGAGACAATTTGGAGGAAAAACACTCTCAGAGTCTCAATTTAATGATTTTAAAGACCTTCCCTTAATTTTTTTTAAAATACTGGAAAAATTTCAGAATACCATCACATACCAAGGTTAGGCATTGTTTCAAAGGTCTTTCCCATAACTTCACAGATGGCTCAAAATAACTGCCTTGTTTTGAAGTCCTTTATTGAAAAATTCATTATTCTGTTCTGTTTTGTTTGATTTTTACTATGTCTGAAGGTATCTGCAGCTATTTTAAAGACAACAAGAGGCATTATGGTAACTATTGTTGATTTCATATTGTTTGGAAGTCCTGTGTCACTTACACTGGTTTGTTTTGATTGGTTTTATTCCATTTTATTTTGCTTAGTTTTATCCTCTATAAAATAAAATAAAATAAAATAAAATAAAATAAAATAAAATAAAATAAAGATAAAAAAACCGCCTTATTGATATAGTTACGATTAAATCTCTATTATGGGTGACTAGACCCATACAACATTTGACCCATCCTGAATAGGGTACTTGATGGAACCAAGTTGTAGCTGAGCTCCAGAATTCCTCAATGGCAAATATCCTTGCCAACAGAATATAATTCACCAGGCATGGATTGTTTACAATATGACAGGTGCTTGGAATGTAGTTTGACAAATAACCCTGTTTTCCAGGAAACATTATAGTGCCTACCACAGACTGTACATACAAAGAGAATTTTTGGCTTCAACTACCTGGTCATTTTGTTTCATTTGGTCCTGCTGAGCACCACTTTCTTGTTACTGCGACATTCTTGGTTTCTGTGGCCCTGGTGCTCTCCAGTCTTTACCCTCCCCGGTCATCTGTTCTCTCCTTAGTAGACTTCTCCTCTTCCTTTTGCTCCTGCCATTTTGGCTTTCTACCCTCAGCACAACACCCTTCTCTCTCTGCACTTTCTCCTGGATATTCCTGTCCACACCAAGGTTTTTGCTCTGCCTATGGATGACTCCAAATCCTGTGCCAGCAGGAACCTCACCTTCACCTTCAGCCTTCTGTATCTACCCGCCAGCTGTGTATATTCAGAAACTGTGATTTAGAAGGGTTGGTTGGCTATTTACCTGCAGCGAATTCTGCTGGGGTTTCAAATACATGCTCTTCAACCCCAACTCAGACCTGCTACATCAGAGTTTCTGAGGTAAAGCCTAGGAATCTACATCTGTAACAAATACTTTTGTGACTTTCATATAATACTACATTTCTAGAACTCTGACTTCAACGACTGGGAGTCTCCTCTAGCTGATATTATTTTTCCTTTGCATGCTTTTAACATTCAGTTTATAGACATGTACCTATAATAATTCATAAGAATGTTTTGTTTTAAAGTTTACATAAAATTTAAAATATGGCAATTATTCTGGGTGTGGTGACACATGCCTATACTATGAGAGACCCTGTCTCAAAATTTTAAACAAGCAGGGTGTGGTAGCACACACCTGTAATCCCAGCACTTAGAATGCTGGGGAAAGAGGATTTCAGTAAATCTGAGGCCAGCCTGAATTATATAATGAGATTCTGTAACCAAATACCATTTTTTAAATAAATAAGTAAGCTACATGACTGAGGAAACAATTCAGTGGTAGAACATTTGCCTAGCATTCTCAGAGCTCTGGGTTCAATCTCTAATACTGAAAAAAAGTATGTATGTGAGAACTATAAATATGTACAATCTTAAAATTTAAGTTTTCAATGTAAAACTGTAAGGCATGATTGAAAAATACAATGAATTTTTAAATTTTTAAAAATTGATTATAGTAAAAGATACATTGCCATTAATCACCCTCAAAATACTCTTCCTTGCTTTAAACATGCTTATCATATCATTCTTGCCATTTTGTGAAGTAATTCTGGAAATCCTCTTTTATATCTTTAGTTGCCTTACTGTTTAGAGAAGACATGGAAGTCACATGGTGCTGGATCCAGTGAATGAGAACACACTATATGTTTTTGTTTTGGTTTGGTTTGGTGTTTTTGGTACTGGGGATCGAACTCATGACCTTGCGCTTGCCAGCAGGTTTATGCTGCTGAGCTAAATACCCGGCCCCCACACTGTATGTTTTTACAAGCCTGCCTTTCTTGGGTGCTACTTGGCATCACTTGGCTGCAGCATTCACCACATTTTGATCAAAACACTTACAAAAGAGCTATTTCAGTAAGTGACAATAATAATGATGAGATGTGTATTCAAAGGAAAGGGATATATTTTTGGGGGAGATTAATGGGTTTATGTCTTTTACTGTCATAATTTCTTTTAATTTAAACTTTCACTGTCATAAATTCTTTTAATTTCACTGTCATAATTTCTTTTCACCATATATTTTGATCACACCTATTAATATTAAATTAAAAACTTAGAAGAAATATTTAAGGTTATGTTTTATTTAAAATAAAAGTAATTTACTTGGGGAAAAGGAAAAAGAAATTTGTGGTGGGGAAAAATATTTGTATCACTTTGAAGTTCTAAAGGAAAAAATAATTGAACCCTATTATTAAACTCTAAAAAGCCAGAAAATTCTAGGCTTCCTAAAACTGCAGTCAGAAACAAAGACTGTAGATAAATTATAATTGCTTTTGAAGATAAGTAATTTTTTATGAATAATTAGTAAGGAGCCAGTTTTTATGTGTTTTAATTTGCATTAATATTCTTCCTAAAGTAAACAATAGATACTATTTCTGGTTACTCTCTACTCATACAATTACCATGACATCATGTTTACATATTTTTAAATTTCAGACTCATGCTTGTGTCCTTCTTGGTCTAGAACAGAGACCCCATGAGAACTTCTGACCAACACTAAACAGTCTTACATTTTGCCATCTTTCTAAGTTGAACAAGTTTTCTTCTCTTCTTTTCCTGTTAAATGACTTTTCTGTTTTTATTACTCATCTGCCAAATGAAAACTCATAAAAAGTGTATTTCCTTTTTGTGGACCTAAAAGTGGGATCATTAGCTCCAAAATGCTATCAAATATCATGAAGGTGTAACTAGTCTGTTACTACTTTATTCATGCCTAAAATTGAGTCTAAGATACCTTGTCTCTCCCTTTTTTAGGTAAGTGGAAGTTTGAGAATGTACAATCTGTAAAGTTCACTTTTGTCAAAATAAAATATTCATAGCAGAAAAAACCAGAGAACAGCAATACAAATACACAAGCTGCAGTCAGAAACTGGGGTGAACGCACATGTGCATGGAACATAGCAATGATTCGGTTCTCCGTAAGCACTCAGCAGCTGCATGTATCTGACACATGTGCAGATATGATTGAAAACTACTATGGTGAACATGGACATTTTTAAAATTTTTTATTATAATAACAGATACATTATCGTTAATTCCTCCCAAAATACTCCCCCTCACAGAGAGCACACTTATCCAATCATTCTTGCTAATTTCTGAAGCAATGCTGGAAATCCTCTTTCATGAATATCACCAGTTGTGCTGTGGTGACTGCCTCTACATACTGAATCAATTCAACGTGTTACCTTTTGTGGTCATTTTGACTTTGAAGAAGAACCGGAAATTTCTTGGTGCCAGATCTAGTGAATAAGGTGGATATTTTCACTCTACAAAAAAATTTTGATGAATAAGGGATGATCAAAACATAAATTTCTTAAATAACAAAAATTCATTATAATAAATGACACATTGCCATTAATTCCCTTTAAAATATCTCTTCCATGCACTTCGAACACACTTATTGCATCATTCTTGGCCATGCGTCTTTTGCGGAGGTGGGCAGGTACCAGGAATCGAACTCACGACCTCGTGCATGCTGGGGCAGGCGCTTGTGCCACTGAGCTAAATCCCTGGCCCCAGCTATGTCTTTTACCGCCTAGGTTTTTGTTTTTTTTTTTAACTTTCATCATTTTCAATCACTCCTTATGATGAATGGGAGGCATGGTGTTCAATGAATATGCAGTTACTTATTTTGAGCATGTAAGGATGGCACGGTGGCACACACCTGTAGTCTTAGGTGCTGGGATCACAAGTTCAAGGCCAGCCTGGGCAATTTAGTGAGACCCTGTTTTTTAGAAGTGTGGAGATGAGGGAAGGGAAAGGAAGGGGAAAGAAAGGCTAGAAGAATATAAAGACTGACAAAAAGACATTTTATGTCTGTGAGCTGACACATATTAATTTGATAAATACTGGCTTAAAGGAACAACTCCCTTAAAAGAATATCACTTAAAATAGAAAGAGATAACCTTAAGACAAATGAAGATGGGTACTTTTTTTGCATAATAATGTGTTGATGCTATCAGCTATCTCTGGAGGTGAAAAGAGATATGGCAGAATATGTAGTTGCTTTCCAAAAGGATAAATAAAGGGAAGTAGATCTACCATGATTAATAGAAAGGGTTTAGATTCTGTTCTATCAATGGTCAGATTTTAGGCTGATGGACCATGCTGCTTCATATGCCTTCTATCAGGACTGAAGAAAAGATGATTGAGGTGAATAAAACATAATCCAGATGAGAAAGTCTACCTCCTTAATTTCAGTAACTATGTTTCTGATTGCCAATGAGTCTGAGTGACCCAGAATGCCTGATTGGCAAACTCTGCCTTTCAGGTTCTCAGATCTCTATCCCTTGTCTCTGATTCCCATCCCAGGTGAAAGAGAAAGTCAGGAACTTCAATGTGAATCACATGGTCCACAGCAGTCATCCTAACCTTGGCACAACCTTGAGATACATTACAGGTTTTAACCGAATTTAGTTTTCTAAATTCCAGGAAAAAATGAGGGCACATGTAGCTGGTAAACCTATTTCATACTATTCTTAGACTCCATACTTTTCTAGTGATCCTTATGATCCAGTGAAAGATGCCAGAAAGATCATTATTAAGCATAAATCCTCTTAAATACAGTCTTACTCGAATACATACTTTTTTTTTTAACAAATGTCCCAGATTTTGGCATTTTCCAACTAAGAACTAGAAAATTACACCCATCCTGTGCTTTACAGAAAACCTCTGGAGATGTTTGGTGCCCCATTCCATGGGCCATATACTACCCTGAAATATGTAGTTCCCACTACAGTGTACAGCAACTTCTCAGTGCCTTTGGAATAGTGTCTTAGGGAAGCCCTATTTCAAACTACTTAAGAAGGTTCTCTTCTGCATAACTAAAACTCATGGAGTGTGCTATTTGTTTCATGGAGTGTGCTATTTCGTCTTGAGAGCCATACCAGCCTGCTCTAAGACATTAACACATTTGTAGGAGACATAGGAGATCATTCAAAGCAACCAAGGCCAAGTCAGCAGGAGGAAAACAAATTTAGAAAGAAGTTGGAATCTAGAGGAAGGGTTCTCAACCTTGGCTGCACATTTTAATAATGTAGGAATCTTTTAACAATTCCATGCCAAATCCCTACCTCAAGCCATCTGGAATCACTGGCATGGTGCCTGGACATCAGTATTTTTAAAGTCTCGGGTTATCCCAGTGTGTAGGCATGACTGAAAAACACTGATCTATGGAGGAAAAAACAAGGCATATTTGCCCTACCAGCCAACAGAGCAAAGCTGTAATTGGTGCTGCTTTTCATGACTGGGATTTGCTGCTCAGCCAAACGGTCCTGGGGTCCTACATGGTTTCTCACTGACCCTCTCATTTTCCCAAGCCTTCTGCCCTGTGGCTAATGGGGACAGTACTTTTGAAGAAAGCTTTCAGGAATCAGAAAAGGAATTTAAGGTTGTATAACAAGGCATATTTAATACTTCCAATGAAAATTTAGAAAAGCCCACTTGGAATTCCACAAAAATTCACTGAGCTAAAATAAATGAACCAAGGGCCGGGGATCTAGCTCAGCAGCCTAAGCACCTGCCTGGCAAGCGCAAGGTCATGAATTCAATCCCCGGTGCTGCAAAAAAAAGAAAAAAAAAAGATTTTAGGGCCAGGGATCTAGCTCAGCAGCCTAAGTGCCTGCCTGGCAAGTGCAAGGTTGTGAGTTCAATCCCTGGTGCCGCAAAAAAAAAAAAAAAAATGAACCAAAGGCTCTCTTAACAAACTCCAATGGGTCACACTATTTTTTTTGAAAACAGAAAATAAATGCTTCAAATCAGAGTTCAGGACTACTTTACAGTTCTTTCTTTTTTGTTCATTTATTAATTTTCCCATCCATTCTTGTCTTCAGTATTAGTGAGCACCAACTATTGGCCAGGCACTGGGAGGAAGGCTACAATAAGACAAAATTCCTGCCCTACCAGAAGATTCTGGTCAGTAATGGGCACAAAAATAATGACTGCTAAAGTCTGTATGTAGTGCTATAATAGAAGTGCAGACTCAGAGTTACAGTAACTTAACTTGTGAAATTAAGAACATCCATTTTACAGTCTGGAAGTCTGAGGAAGTTCAGACTGAGGAGATGGTGTTGAGCTAGGTCTTGAAGACTAAAAAGGATTTGGATGGATGGAAAAACAGGTGATGGTTCCTCTATGCAGAACTCTGGAGAGATCTAATCCCAGAAAAGCTGTCATTCCATAGCAAGTGTATTTGCAGGGCTGAAGAGCTTGGGCTGTGTTCTACACATGCTGGGAAACCAGTGTTGGATAGAAAACAGTGGAGGAACAAGATTGGACTTCATTGTAGGCAATTACTATAGCAGTGTTCCCAGAATTAAAGTGTTTAACACCAAACAGAGTACAGAAAGAAAAACATTAACACATATTTACCTATATCTCAACTTAAGGCTTCTAGGAAGATGGCAGAACACTAAGCCACAGAGTAAACAGACTCTCTGAGAGAAACAATTCAGATGCTGGAATATAGCACCATGGGGGGGATAAGAAGGAAGGAAATGGGTCCCCTGGAGCCAGGCAGAATCTAAAATGTGAATTGAAGTTCACAGAGAGAATAAAAAGAAAAATTTAAATGAAGAAGAAGGTGGTAGCTGGCGGCACCTTAGCCTGGAGCTGGACTCACCCTGCGAGAGGAGCTGTTAGAGCCTGGGGACACATGGTCACGGTGGCAGCTGGCAACCCCAGAGGTCTCTGCAGAGAGATGTAGCAGTGAAGGAGAGTGGTGGATGTGGAGGTCTGCGTTGGCTGATGGCGAGTGCAGAAGACTCAGTCCTCCCGAGGGAAAGAGCAATTAGCCAGGAACTATTTTGGACTCCAGCAGGATAAGCCCAGGGCAAGCATTGCTGCTGGAAAACCAAACAGTCTCCTTCAGAGAAATTGTAGCCAATGCTAGAAGTGGCTGGGACCCCACTACCCACGTGTATGGAAGAAACCAGGAATATGTCAAGATGAGGAAGGAAAAGGCAATCTGGCATCCAACCCAAGCAGCGCAAGTCCAGGAGAGGTAAACATGGAACAGATCAGGAGTTGGACACCTGAAATGTCTGAAGTGATGTCAACTGAAGTAATGAAACAACTTCATGAAGCTATAAAAGAAATTAGAACAGAAATATTATCCCAGGTAAGAGAAGAAATGAAAAACATAATAAAAGAATTGCTAAGCATCTCTAAAGAAGACACAGATAAAAAAAAATAGAGCATAGGAAAATGAGGGAAATCATGAATGACCAATATAAGAGAGATTTAGAATGCATGAAACAGATTCAAAGAGAGATCCAGGAAATTAAAAACGCCATTGAAAGCTGGCAAACCCATTTGAAAGAAAATGAAGATAGACTTTCAAACCTTGAAGACAGGTTTGCAGCTCATGATCACGAAAGGAAAGATCTCTTAAGAATAACAAGGAACCAGGAAGTAACAATTCAATGGCTGCAAGACAACTCAAAGAAACATAATTTAAGAATTAAAAATGTGAGTGAAAAAGCAAGGGTCAAGACAAATGACATCAGGATCCTAATTACAGAAATAATTTCAGAGAACTTCCCAAGCATGAGTAAAGGAAGTGACATTCAAATAAGTGAGGCACATAGAACTCCAGCTAGCCATAACCAAAACAAATCTACACCCAGACATATAATAATCAAGATCCCAGAAATTCAACTCAAGAAGATTATTAAAAGCTGTTAGAGAAAAGAAACAGATCACCTATAAAGGAAAATCCATCAGAATCACAGCAGACATCTCAACACAAACCATCAAGAAGAGGCTGGAGTGAAGTATTGCAAGTCCTGTAAGAAAACAACTTCCAACCCAGACTGATGTACCCTGCAAAACTTTCTTTCAAAATTAATGGAGAAACAAGATACTTCCATGACAAAGAGCAACTCAAGGAATTCATGACCACCAAACCAGCCCTACAAAGAATACTAAAGAACATCGTAGAGAGAGATAAAAAGGACCAAGGTCTAAGGAACCATGGAAGAGGGGAACCACAAAGTGGGGGCAGTCGACTGAATGGAGAGGAAAAATAGGGAGCCAATGGCAAGAAAATAGCATGGCAGAGACACTGCAGTGCAAGAGGGCCACAAGTATTAATGTAGT
>RJWT010001055.1:0-25122 GCA_004365215.1 Cuniculus paca
GCTGAAATAATAATAGTCTTCTATTTTCTTATGCCACCCACTTTGAGGTAATGTGTTAAAGCACTCCCAGGAAAGTAATACAGTCAATTTTAAAGTCTTAAAACTGGAGAAGATAAATTATAAAGTAAGTACTTGTAGAAACTAGAGTTATAGGGAGTGCTTCCTGGCGCGCTACGAAACCGAAAAATTGAGAAAATACAGTAAATTTAGCAAAGACTTCGAGAAGATGTACTCCTCCCTCAGAGGCATCAGAGAACCAAGAGAGACTGCTTTTTCAGCATCCAGGAAAAATAGATGTCCTTGGACTACACGTAGTCACTACCATCCAATTCACTTAAGTTGAGAGAGAAGGATATATGACTTGACATTTATTTCATGAACTGAAGTCATTGATGTGTGACAGTTAAGGACTGATTTCTGTGTTCAGCAGAGAATGGCAAAAATGAATATAAACACATTGAGCAGAGATCTCATTTGTGGCATTTTTGCTATAAAAAGAACCAAACCAGACGAAGTTGCAGGTAGGCAGACTGGTAAAATCAAGTGTGTGAGAGAGAGAGAAAGAGAGAGAGGGAGAGAGAGAAAGAGAGAGAGACCTTGTGTTGGTTCACTGGTAAGCTGTCACCTTAATAGAAATTGAAGCATAAAAGGTAAAACCAACCAAAATAATGAAGCCTACCTGAATGCATTACTAGACTTGACTTCTTGAGGTCCTAGAAGAACCTGCCTCTGCTTTAATGAGATTATAAATAAGAAGATATTAACAAGAGGGGCTGTGGACTTCTTGAAAACAGTTCCTCTTTCTGAGAAGAGTAAATAAATTTGCTTTAGTTTCATAGTTGTATGAATTAGGAGCTATTTGTCTCAATGTTATGTTTTTAAACACTCATGTGGAGTGATTTTTAGGGAAAAATAAATAAATTTTAGATTATCTGTGGATTACTGGCAAAAAATGAGACTGTACTAATGGTGACTAGTCTCTGCTTTGTTTCTCTAATGAAAGACTACATCAACTCTAACTTGTTTTTCTTACTTTTATCTTTTTTTTTGTCATTGATCTGGCTAGACTTTTTTCCTCTTATTTTCCAATTGATTTCAGCATGTTTTCAAGAGTGCAGACTGTATTTTCAGGTATTAAGAAAAACTTTTTCATAAAAAATGTAGTGAGGTGAATTTTAGGGCACAGAGAGACTGGTAAAAAATCTTTCAGTCTTTATTTAAAGAACCTTAAGTACCTTTCATGTTTGACTTTCATTTTTTTTGCCATGATATGCAGTTTTTTTATAAACATGTCACTCTCTTTCCTGTCCTTGCTTCCTCCTTCCTTCCGTCCAGTCTCCTTCTCTGTTGTCACATTGCTCCCTCTGATTGGTTATTTATGTACTCTCTGAGGAGTTTGGGGACAAATAAAGAATACTTAAAAGATCTTTTTCTTGCAACCAAATTCTTTGCTAAAGTAAGGATAACTTTTCAAAGAAGTAGATATATTAATTTCTTACTTTATATTTTGTTTTGGAAGTTGTAAAGATGGATAATGCCAACATCCAATTACATATTGCTTTCTACCCAACAAACACTGTGAGGAAGGTTTGTATTTGTGTACTGTCAAGATGTTAAAGCATACAATCATAATATGCTTCAGACAAAAGAGCCATTAGACTGCCTAAAAATAGTATGCACATCTTTTCTTTGCTTGTTTCCACATGTGTCTGTTCTCTGTGATCATGTGGTCAGAGTCTCACAGTTCTAAGCTGCAGAATCTCCAGTGACAGTTTGTCAATCCAGATGAAGAAAGTCTTGACATATAGCCAATATCTAGAGAACTCTTTGGCCTGAAATCTGTACCATTCAAGCATTTCCTGGAATAGGTTTAAAGTATTATTATGGTCTTACTTTGGGCCAAAAGCTTAAATAACAATCCTGTGCACAGCTATAGCTTTCCAATTGATAGATGTTAACTGTTTTCATTGTAAGAAAATGTATGATTCTGAGATGGAAAATAAGAATATAGAATGTGAACCACAGATGAGATTAAGAGGAAACTGTTTCTCTTTGGTAGTTAAGAAATCAGACAGGTTGATCCCAGCACCCAAGGAAAGGGAACATGAGACGTTTTTCCTGTGGTTACAACACACTGGTTTGTACTGCATGGAAAAATAAAAGATATGACAATTTTTAAGAAACTTCTGTGACCTGCCTGTATCCATTTTTCTAAGTGCAAATTTTGCATTAAGTTTTTCTTTGAATTATAGCCTTGTTTGAATTTCCAGTGGCACGAAGATACTGAGCCCACCCTTTAAACATTCTGTCAAGCCAACTGCAGAAAAGAGGACTCTTGGATATAAAGGAAAGAGAGCAGGCTTTTCTACAAAGCATCACACTTAGACCCAGCAAGCATGTAAGGTAGGCCAACAAATGAGAGAATTGATAGGTGTTCTGATTATGCCAACTTGATGTTCCAGTACAATGATTCACTTCTCATTTAATTATAATTATTTCTAATCCCTTCTCAAGGGAATTGATCAAGCAGCTCTTCTCTTTTAAGAAATTTGATGTAAAACATAGAATTCTCATTATCTGAAGTTTCTCTTTCATGCACTATAAGTATCAAAACCTCTTGAAATACTTGATAGGCATGCACATTCTTATAGTCTACATCATATTTTACTACAAAATCTGCTGGAAATTGAGTAAAATTTTGCATGATTACAACTCTTCAGATTATACTATGTACCTTAATATGTAAAATCCCTAGTTACAGGTCATTTGAGTTACTTTAGATTAACCCTTAGTCATAGGGAATGCAATATTCTGGAAAAGAACTGAGAGTAGAGTGTTAAAAATAACTACATGGATTATACTTTATCTTCGTGAAAATCTCTAGTTGAATTTCTTTTGCAGTCTAAGTATAACTCCTTTCTTCACTGAGTTATATTAATAATAAACTTTACTGAACAATTTTTAGGTGAAATTATTGTACAAAGTATTCATATTTTTAATCCATTGAATATCCCATAAGAAGTTTCAGAAGGGGGTCATTTCATGACTGTGTAATTGTAGATTGAACAGTTTACATATGGTAACATAACTAGGCAACTGCATAACTAGAGTTGAATCCTAATTGGGACTAGAATAGCAACATTCTTTAGGGTAATATTTTCAAGATCGGTACGCACAATGAAATCTAAATTATGCATATCTATATTTAAATTTTTATCTCCTCCAAATCTTGTCCCTTGGAAAGTTTTCCAGTTTTTCACTTATACCAGTTTTTCTCTTATACCACCATAAGTGGGGTATAAATCAGGAGATGAATCAAGATGTCCACTGCAGTCCACATAGCACTTCTATTTCTATTTCAAGTCTTTGTCTCACAAGAAGTAAAGGAAGTCTTCCGGGGACAAGGTCAGCTGTGACTCAACCATCATTGTGTGACATGTTTTCAAAATACATCAGTTATCTATAAATTAGGTTTCATTATTTCTTTCCTGAAAACCATAACAGACACAAGCACACAAACTTGCTACTGAACAGATAAACAGTCCTTGATTTCCTTATGTGTGTGAGGTTCCATACACTATGCCATTGTCGTCATGGGACAGCAGCGTTGCGGTCGTCTGCAGTGACTTCACTTACACTGTGAAAAAGAACCATGAATACCGCGGTAGTTTATGTAGTTCTTCCATTAAAATAAGGTGTTCGAACTATTCTAAGTTTATATTTATTTTGAGTTTTGATTCTATCCATTTTATATTAGTAGGAATTCCTTTGTAACTGTTGAATTTGTTCCAATTCTCACAGAACTTTAGGAAAAAATAAAGTAAGCAGATAAAGAGTCATATATTTTCATGTTTCCAATTATTTTGTGGCTCACAGGTTACACTTTGTGCAAGCAAAGGGACTGTGTGTAGTGACTTTTGTAGCTTCTTTTAGTGTCTTTAAAAGTAGCTTTCCCTTTATGATCAGTGATTTGAATGACATGTTCTTAAATTAAAAATAACACAAAAATAAATATTATATTGTAAGTTAATTGTACCATTTGAATACAGAAACTGGAAGAAATTTTACTTCAATTAACTATGTAGATAAAACCAAACAAAAGCAGTCTGATTTATGACTAAACAAAACTATGAGGGTAGAATACAGGAGCTTCTGTTACACTATTTTCTATTGTCATTGTTTGTTTGAATAATTTACAAATGAAAAATAAAATGTAATAGTGAAACACAGTAAAATATAAGCAGGGATAAAATGGCATTTGAAGGAAACCTGGGTTAAAGAGTTGCAAATACTCTACCATGATCTCTTTCAGAAAAAGAACAAGGTAGCACTATACTGTTAATAGAAGATGAAAAAATGAATATGGACTGCACATATCCTAAATTATTTCAGAACATTGGTAGGTATAATATAAAGAAAAATATTAACAAAAGAGCCCTGCAATCCCCACCAAATTTTGTAACATAAAAGTAAATTGAGTTTAAAGGAAAATAAAACTTAGAAAACTGATACACTTCCTATGACGAAAATCAGAAGTTTAAAATAGACCCTAGCTAGAACACTGTTGGGGAAAAGAGCTATTGAATAGATGCATATATCTTCTATGTTGACCACATACATTTAAATTTCTAAATAGACCTTTCCCTGTAATCCATTCAGAAATACAGTTCTTGCTGTTTTTACCTCCCATAGACACTCTTTTAGACTGAAAGTGGTCCTTAGGAGACTATGAATAATTGAAAAGAAAAGATAAGGCGTACAATAAAAAAGAAAAGTGAGACAGTGTTCAGGAATAATTTCTCACAATGCTGAATAAGAAACCCTTGAATGCACTTATGATGTTCTATTTGTATTAATATCTTAGAGCCAGAGTTTTCTGATTTTTTTGTAACCTTGAAACCATCTCTTCAACACAGTATTACCTAGAAGCATACATGAATAAAAAAAACATAAAATCTGGACAGTGTTTGTCAAAAGATACATTGTGATATAGCAGTGTATCCCATTTACACACACACACACACACACACACACACACACACACACATACACTACGGATAACAGCAGGAGGCTTAGTTTGTTTGCTCCTTCCAGTACATTAGTTAAACCTTTCACATTCAGTTATTATTCATCTCAATGCTTATCACAGAGAGAAAAAAATAGTCGTAAGTGTGGTCACAACACAGCAATAACATGGAAAATAGAAAATAAGAATGGAAATACCCTACAGATAGGAAGGACGTGCCACGTGTTATGAACTATTTCTTTCTTTCTTAAAATTGGCATGTGGATGTAATGACAGTGTGGTGGCATGTAGAGGTGACCCTTCTGTAGCTAATTACATCATGAGGGTTTAGTCCCCATGGTTGCTACAAGAGCCCTTATATATAGAGACCAGAGAGCAAACTCACTCTTTTCTACCATGTGAGGACAGAATGAGGACTCACTAGCCTGAAACACAGATCTTCCCCAGAGCAAGACCCCACAGGTACACAAATTGCAGGGTTCCATTCAACAGCATGTTGAAAAATACATTTCTGTTGTCTATAAGCCACTCACTCTATGGGATTTTGCTGTAATCAACCCAAACTGATTAAGACAGGAAAGTGTATAAGCAGGCAGAAAATTAACTCACATGCTAAGTTATCAAATATCAGAGATAAAGCTTTAATCTCATGATTCTTTTGTCTTCCCAAAAGGTCATGTTTTAGGAATTGTCATTAAATATCATGCAATGCCTGGTGACATATGTATGATAAAGTGAGATATTTTTGTCAACAAGTACATGGAGTGTGGTAAACAATTTTAAAGAACAAATCCAAAAAAAGAGTAAATCCAAATCTAATTTGATTTTCTATAGACTGTTTATCATTACACCACTTTTTATGTATTGATTCGAAGAGTTATATTTTTCAGATATGATGCTTATCTCAAATTAAATACTTTTTTATGTAGATCCTTCAAAACAACATAGTTTTTATGTAGATCCTCCAAAATAAATTTGAGACTCACATTTGACAAAAACCTGTATCATTAATAGTTCATTAGGCACTGAATTAGTTAGTATAACTACTTGTTGCAGAATCTCAATTGAGTTTTTGTAGCCATTTCTATAAAATGTTTTTGGTTGTTTAAAAGTCTCTGATCATTTGGTAATATTTTTTAAAAGCACAGATACAATAAAAGGAACTGTATTTTGCACAAGAAAAAGTTGACAAGATTAAGACTTTTTTTTCAAATAATTATTTTTGCAAATAATTTTAGGAATTGAAAACACAGTATCATTTCCTGGTGAGCAATTTCTTTTTATTTTTACATGGGAAAGTGATATATATGTATCTCTGGAAACTTTTAGTTTATAAACTCTAGAAAAGACATTGTAACTGCAAATTAGTTCAACAAAAACCTTATCAAAGAACACAAAGAAACTCAATTATATTTCCAGAAGCAATGACTATTTACCTAAATTGCAGTCATCAGGAAAAACAGCTGCAACTATACTCCTTAGATTTTGGCTGCAGGCAACTTAAATCTTAGAACCACTTTTGGAAAAAGATTCTGGGAAAGTGAAATAAGATAGCTAATTATTGAATTAAAATTTTTGCAGCTTAGGGAAAAATGCCATTTAGTGAGAGAGCATCTCCCAACTAAAGCAGCTATTATCTAAGTTTTAAAGCTATCATATGCATGAATGTTCTATGTATCTTTACTCTATTTAATACAGATGCTTGTTTATTATGTCATTCTGTGTTTATTGAGATATAGTTATTTATCATCTTCACTTTATGACCACCTGTACTCTTTTTAAGATAAAGACTTCAAAAAAACAAAAGTGAGCCAGACTTCTAAGTCTCAACTCAAAGGATCTATTAGCAGGTCTGTAGGGAAGCCTGGGAAAACTATTTTAAAAGCAACAAACAATGACAGCAATGAAACCAAACTACTCTATGTGATTATAATTAATATTCCAGTGATCAATCCTTGAAGTCTCCCTTCTGGTTTTCCCAGGGATACCTTTTACTATTATAAAAGCAAATGTGGTAATGTGTTTAAAATCATGCAGCAAATGAAGGGCCATATAATTAATTAATAATTTTCTATTCCTTCTTTCTGCACCTGAGTTCCTCTCCTCCCGGAAACAATCAACTTTATCTCTGAAGTCTCTTTTCTTTCAGATTCCTCATGGGTGTCTACTTGGAAAATGTGTCTATATTGATTATCCTTTTCATCTCCTTCAAAAATTGTTTATGTATTTTTTTTTGATGATTGGCAGATGTGCAGTTCACTTAGGGCAGAAAACATTGTCATGCTCACTAAAAATATGCTACTAATAGTGAATGTCATAATATTAATTCAATATTAAATTAAATTTGGATCTGTGCAAGACATTTTTATGCAATTGTATTTCTGTTACCTCTTTCCCTTTTATGTTGATTTACTGCTAAAGGGACTCTGTGAAAAACTGTGCTCAAATTTCCATGATTTTATTTGATTTTGAGGTCGTGACTGAACAGAGGCAGCAAACACTTTAACTGACTGTCTTGTAAAATGCACGTGGGGGACTGTCTCAAAGTACTTTTCCTTTGCAATGTGCTATGAGCAGTTGTAAGACTATATAGTACTAAAAATTTTGGATGCAGTGAAACAGGTTTGATATTTTATAGATACAATGTGTCCCATTTATCTATGTTAACTGGCTGAATCTTTTGTGCCTGCATCGTATATAATTAACATGTCACTATAAAACTGTTCACTATTTGGAAGAATAAATTCACATTCCATTAAATAAGGATCATCACTACTTTAATGGTCTGCATGTTGCATTTTAATAGCCATATAAGTAACCAGAAAATTAAATAGGTCTTTTATCTAATATGTATTTTCACATTTGAGTGTACTCCTGGCATAAGATAACTAGATTGCTGCAACTGATCAGGTTCCATTAATGTGAGATTGCTTGCGAAGTAGTACATTTTCTAATATCTTGTGTAGAAATGTTATGCAAATTATTTGTAAATGTGAAATCCTCAAGAGCAAAGCTACATTAACTGTTCCTATTGCGAAGGTATGCTCAATAATTTACAACTCATCAATGGCTGAATTGGTAATAAATTGTTTCACTGCGGTTCCAAAATGCAGTAGAAATGTAAACAGCACCATCTTCTGGATTATATGAATATGCAATTGTTTCTTAAAATGCTGCACACAGGTTTTCTTAAACAGGTGTCTGACAGATATTAAACATTACATGTTCACACTGTCTGTTTTCAAGTTTTTGCTGTTCATTTTAATCATAACAGATATAAAGTCTAAATCTAAGAGTCACGGATAAAATATACGCATTTTTATACACATTCATTTGTGTATTGAGTTTTAATCTAAATACAAGTGACTTAGGGTGTAATAAATAAGAACTTACTTTAATCATGATTAACCCATCCCTCCACAGCAATTGCAAATTTATGAAGGTTCTGATATGGGAAAGAAAGTATGTCACAAACTAAAGATTATCTAGAGACTATAAAATAAAATATATATATCATCATATGTGTACTCTATCATTTTTTTATCCCACTGGCAATTAACCTTAAATCAAAAATATATTCAATAAAGAAGTTCTTGCAAATCATTATATTATAAATTAAAACACAATCCTAATTATTTAAAATTTTAAGTTGTTGGTATTAGAAGAAAATTGGATATAACTTTATTTTTTCCCTGGGGAAATTGTGAAAACCTGGAGACATAAGGATTGGAAGACAAAACATAAGGAATACAAAGAAAAAGAACAGCAGAATACATTTAATGGAGTTGTTTTTTTTTTTTTAATTTAGTCTGTTTTTCACACAACAATTACTCTCTGGCCGATCTGTGACTGGACTGTCTACTTTTTTCAAGTCATAAATCCTTTCCTGGGTCAGTTGGTTTCTCCTCAGTGTAGCCAGCCATACCCATAATGTACTATCTCCTTAATCCTCTTAATAAGCTGTGAATACTGTGACCACACCTAGATTAGAAAAGGCAAACCTTCTGTTGTAGTCATGGGTTGCAAGGAAAACAATTGCATACAGGACACAGAATTTATATTACTTTATGATGGTCACCCAGAGTTAAACACAAGAAAGTGTTGGAAATCTGTCCACAACACTAAAGAACTAGAAAGTCCAGCCGAGGGTCTGGACCCACAGCAATGTCCTGCATTAGTCCAGCTGAAGACGTAGAGCCCATGACAGTGCCTCCAAGTCCATCTAGAGGCCCAGAGCTCATGACAAGGACTCATGCAAGTCTGTTTTATGTATCTGTGCTGAGAAGGACCAAAGGTCAGTGATGGAAACTAGAAAGTCTCTGCCAGCAGGGTGAAGGATCTGTGCTTGTAGGTTGAGGGTTCTATACTGGAGCCAAGAAGTGCTCAAAATAAGGAAAACGGCTTTCCTGAAAAGTACCACAGCCATCCTCAGTGACAATGAGGTGCCGAGCTCCTCCGACGATGAGAACAGCCAGTCATATCAAGAGGCCAGCTTGACAACTTCTCCTGGAGATTAAACAGCACACATCTTCCTCTCTGGAGCCAGGAAGCAATGCTCAAAGTAAGGACCAGCGCTCCCCCAAAGTGAACTGCAGGCCATTCTCAGTGAAAAGGACCCTAGCTCCTCTGATGATGACAGCCGAGTTCATGTCAGGGGACCCAGCATAACAAGCTCCTCTAGGAGAACCAATGGCTCCAATCAACAACACAGGAGAACCCGAAATGCTACTCTTCCTCTCCAGGCCGCATTTGGATGCTGGCAACAGTCCTCAGGTGGGCCATCCACACACAGCACTGTGCTGATTCAATTTAGCTGGTGTTAAATTGACCAGCAATTTTTAATTCATAATAGCTTCCATCAATCTAACACTGTACTTGTCTCTTGCTTTGAATTGTTGAAACAGTGCAGGTCAACTACTGAGTAATCATGTAAACTACTAACAAGATATCATAAGGTACTAAAATTGTTTTTCTGCATCCCCCATTCTTCCATCAACTTCCAGTCTGTCTTGCTTTGTATAACTCAGAACCACTCCGTTAAATACGAAGTACGGTATGCTTTTCACTACTTTTTCACTTTCAACAATAATACTTGCTTTTTCTAGAAAAATGTGAAAACACCAGGTGTAATCCTTCAATATATTTCAATATTGGTTACAAATCATTTACACCTGTACCCATTATTCTTTTTCTCCTCAGGATGAGAGTCGCCTCCAACTTTCCTGTCTAACGTCTCTCTTTCTCATAGATATGATCTTGTTCCTCTTTTTAGAGGAAGTTCTCTTTATACTGAGTATGTCCTCTCTGTTCTTCTTCCACATGGAAACTTTTTGAATGGCCATTTTAATATTTTACATGTCTTTTACTATTCTGAATTAACACAATTAGATTTACCACAAATATTTCAACTACCTAAAGTTTCAAGTGTTTCAGAAAAAAATCTAAATGCGTCATCATTAATTCCTCCCTATTCTGTGGTGCATAAGTAAAGCACTAACACTGAACTCTTTTGGAGTAATTCCAGCGTGAGGGCTGGTAATTTTTTTTATGTTGAGTAAAATGATAGTGAAATAATGTAGATATATGTGGAAAATTCACCCACTTGTTCACAATGTGAATAAGTAATCACTTTGTTGTATCAGATGGTGTTGCAACACTGTAAGTTATATATTCTCATTTTTCTCTTATTTACAATGTATTTTCTACAGAAAACAAAATTTTAATTTTTGAATTTCGTGAGCATTATCAACATTTTCTCATTCACACTTTTAAGTCTGTGAATTCAATAAAATAATAAGGTAAATTCTGATGTATGCTTTTTATTTTAAAGAGAAAGAACAATATAAACAATGACAGAATTTCAAAACAAGATAATAGGAGATTAACAATTGTTAATATATTGCATATTGCTATCTTCAAAGTAGTTGCTCAGATTACAAGATATAGGCGTGAAAAATTGATCAAACAACAAGCTTTTTGTTGCTTGATATTTCTATGAACTAAACGTGCTCATTGCTATAGCTTGGCTATTTTTTGTTTCCACCAAAAATCATGTTGAGGCTCGTCCATAGTATATTGGTACTGGGAGATGATGAGAGTTTTAAGATTTCATTACATCTTCAGAGAGATTGGTACTTTTGCGGAGTGAGGTCTCACTTTAGTAGGATTGATAAATTCTTTGAGAGTCAGATACTATGAAGCTACTATGAAGCAAGTCTCACCACCTTTAGTCACCTTGTAACCTCTCCTCCGTGCTCTCCTTCTACCATGAGACATTAACTAGTAGATGAACAGATGCTGGTGCTATGCTCTTGAACCATCAGAAGTATATTGAAATAAAGCTCTTTTGTTTGTAAATGCCTAGCCTCAAATATTTTGTAATAGCAACAGAAAATGGACCAAGACCCTCAACAAGGTCAGTTTCAAACTACCACTTTGATGTCATGGAGTGACAAGTTGGAAGGAGATATTCAGCAACACAACATGAGATAGTACTAGAACCACATAGATATAAGGCAGTAAATAGTTTAAGAATGCAGATAATAACAAAATGCAACAAAACAATTGAAAAGTTTAATTTTGAATATTTAGTATAAATATTTAATAGTTAAATTTTTATTGTTTATGAATAATATGAAGCTCCAAAAATTCAGTTCTTATAATGTTACACTAGGTTCCTAGAATTGATAAAAATGAGTTGCCACCTGCCCTGTTATTAGCCCAATACTTCTGCAAAATACATTGAAGTCAATTATGAGAACTGCGAGTAGGCAAAAACAAGTGCAAAATATTTTTCTCCACCTGACTTGTGAACAAATTAAGAAATGAGACCTGCATGTATGGAAGCCCCAAGTCATATTTTGTATAATAGAGCTAAATTAGAAAATATTCTTTTAGTTGTTATAGCTAGGACTGAGGCGATAGCATCATGCAGATTTACTCATTTTGGAGGGTAAATTATTCACGCGAAATATGTTGTGGTTTTAAACTCAAACTTATTACTGTGGCATTATTTAGAGCTAGGTTATGATCAAGCTAAGAGTATATAATCAAGTTTAGATGAAGACATTATGGTAGACCCCAACCCAAACTAAATAGTGTTCTAGTAAAAAAAAAGGGGAGGAGAACACCTGACAGACCAGCACAGAAACAAGACTATGAAATGAAGATACAGAGAGAACACGATTTGTAAGCCAAGGACTGTCTAAAGGCATGAAAAACTAAGAAAATGAGTCTTGGAAGAAATTCTCCTTCCTACTCTAAGAAAGAATGAGTTCTGCTAACATCTTGATTTCAAATTTCTGATCTATAGAACTATAAGATCATAATTTTCTGTTACCACATGATTTGCAGCACTTTGTTACAGCAATACTTGAAAATTCACACAACTACCAAGCCATGGTGTCATTTGATACCTCTGAAGAAGAACCACCAATGAAAATAACTGATGAAAATTTAAATAAGAAAACCTCCTCCATGAGTAGAAACTTTTCCAAGTAAGAAGAAACAACACTGAGGTAAGCATGTCTATTCATTCATTGCAGTGTATTAAACAAATCAGCATGATACTCCATGATAAAGTCAATAAAGGAGTGTAAGCTAAGAATTACGCTTAGGAAAAATATCATCCTGTCATCCTATTTTCCTCTCATACTCAAAAAAAAAAAAAAGCTGTGGACATTCCAGTGGGAAATTTTTGCCTGATATTATATTACCATGAATTTGAGCATTTAAAAATGTTTTCTCCAACAATTTATTTTCAGCATCTTTTTCCTCACTCTTTCTCTAAACTTGAAATTAGTCTCTGGCAAGATTGTCTCTGTCTTTTCTGTTACCTAGGATGTTCTCTTCAATTTCATATCTAAATATGTCATTAGTTTATGTAATATGTTGTCTGGCATTCAGTTAGCAAAAGAAATGCATGTCTTTTTGCATCAATACAGAAATTCTACATTGTTTTAAACAGCTCATAGCTGAATTTGCTGCTGGCTTTTCAAACTTCCCCCTTGCATCTACAACTGACAGCTCAAACTGTGTACGTTTAAAATCAAACCATGATATTTTTTCTGAAGTATTTTCACCCTCTCTGTTCTCTAACTCATCTTAGGGTGTCATCATCTATATTCCAAGGACCAAAATCTGAACATCAACCTCTTCCTCTATCCATCGTTTTAACCACTAAACATAAATTCTATAATAGAATTTAATACTTCTCAAAATGGGTTCCTCATTGGCCCTAAGCTCTTGTACTGCTTTCCTTTATCTACGTTTCCACCATGGAGTACATGGATTTTTCTGACATTAAAATGTAACCAGTCACTTTCCTGCTTATCATTTTCCATGGGTCTTAATGGACTTGCAAGGAAAATCTAGATTTCTAACACTATCCTTTCAATCCATGCTTACAGCTCCAGTATCATTTGGTCATATGTAAATATGTAATCAAATAAGTTAATAAATATACTGAGTAAGTCAAACTTCCATCACTGTGACAGAATAACAAAGATAAGAAAATGATGAAGAGGAAATGTTATTTTTCCTCCCAATTTCAGAGGTTTCAGTCATAGTCACTTTACCTTGTTGCCGTTAGCAACTGTGTGGCACAGTACTTCAGGGTGACTGTGTAGCAATCTACTGTCTGCTACAAGACAGCCAGGAAGCAAACGAGAGGAAGAGGAGGAGGTGATGCCTTAATATCTCCTTCAAGGATACATCACTGATGACCTAACTTGTTTCCTGTAGTCCTCATCTCCTAAAGACTCGAATAGCTTCCAGTGGTGTCTTCAACGCATTGACCTTGGGAACTTTCAAGATCCAAATTACTATATGTATATATGTATATGTGCACGCACACATATATACACTTGTACATATATACAGATATCTTTAAAGCTATCACAGCTTATGCATCTGTGGACCTGTACACAGACAAAGCTTTCTATCTGTGATGTCTACACCTCCAAGTTTCTTGTTCAGTTTCTCGGTGTTACTAAGACATGGCAGGTATCACTGTAATGTTCTGTGAATATGCCTTAAACTTATCAGGAATATATTTTTTCAAAACAGGGATCTCTTAGTTACTTTTCTCATTGGTGAGACAGAATACTTGAAACCCAAAGTTAAGGGAGGAAAGGTTTTTCTAGTTCACAGAGGTTTAAGTTCATAATCAGTTGTTGCATGGGAGGGTGGCACATTTCAGACTGGCAAGAGTTCACAGTGACAGAAGACAGCAAAAGCAACTGGGACAGGAGAGAAAAGTCTCTTTCTGTCCCTTTTATTGTATTTGTTCTACCTGGCCTAGGGAAGGTGTAGCACTCACACCCTTAATCCTATCATTGTGGCATGTATCAGTCACAAAGTAGATTCAGCCACCTCTGAAAAGCCTGCCCTCCATGACTGCATAAGGCTTTGGGGGTGCATCCAGACACAAACCATAACAGGGCATTAATGTGACAAAATATACTTGAGCTCTTTTTCTTAGCCATGTATCAATGTTTTTGCTCATGTTTAAAAAGACTTGCTACACAGCTATTTTTTATTAGTACTTTTATATCTCTTTTCCATTATTTATTGCAACTTGTTAATTGACAGGGGGATAACATAGCCATACATTGATTATTTTACAAATGACTGAGCTTAATGCTGTGGTAAGAGGAAAGAATTTGATTTTTGTGTTCAAATAGTTGAACTGTAATGAAAATTTATTAGCTTCACATTTGAACACTTAGCCCAAATGCACTTTCATATTTGGACAAAACTTTGTAGAATGTACGCTCAATTCTGTTGTGAATGTAAAAGTTTTCTGAATGAAAAAAACTCAATTCAAAATGTTTAATTATTGAGAAAATATACAAAGAAATTATTAAGAAACTTAGTGGAGACTAAAATAATATTTTTAAATCATGAAAAATCTACCCTCAAAGAATTCATAAAAATCATGTGTATGTAAAAAAATGTAATAAAAGGCTATAATTGAATAGTTTTCAGGTGCTGAGTTGTTTTTTATGAACTAAACCTCACACCAAGCACATTATATGGGCTAATCTATTTGTTTAAAACTGCTGAGTGAAAGTCACTGTTGTTAAGCTTTCCTGTTGAGGAATTGGGCACAGAGATGTAGGAGGTCAAGCTTAATTTTGTGAACTTGATTGGCTTGGGAGCAACAAGGAGTATACGTGAAGCCCACCTCTGGGTGTGTTTGGGTGGGTTTGTCATGGTCTTGGGCCTGTATATAGACTCTTGCTTCTTCCTGTGTGGCACTGTTTTCATGATCTGCTTCCCAACTGCGATGAACTCAGCACCCCACAACGCCCTTTCACTATGATATCTCTTCTTTGGAGTCAGGCTAATATGCACTAACCTCCCCCCAACCATAAGCCAGATTGCACTTCTCTTTTAAATTGTCTGGGCCATGTATTATGTCTTAGAGGTGAGAAAGTCCACTAGTATAGAGATACAAGGTAATGTGTCAAGCATTACAAATGTACAAATTACTACTTCAAATTTGATAATGGGCACATTGCAACACAATCTCTGTACTTACCAAGTGCTTTTTTTTTTTAACTAAAAGTGCTGCTAGAAATGCTGAGAATATATTTAAAAATGAAGAGATTTTGAGCTGGAGAACAGACCATTGCAGGACGTGTTTAATTGAGGGAAAATGTAACAGCTGGTAAAAAGTTGTAATTATTTAGAAGATAAAAGGAAGATTAAAACAATATTCAGAGAATAAAATGAAATGATAAAATTAACAAATTTAACACTATCAAAAAATTAGCAACAGATATTCTTAAAAATCAATCAAACTTCAAAGAGAAAAGCACTGCCGGGCTGGGGATCTAGCTCAGCGGTCTAAGCACCTGCCTGGCAAGTGCAAGATCGTGAGTTCAATCCCTGGTGCTGCCAAAAAAAAAAAGAAACGTTCACATTCTTTAGCCGGGCGTGGTGGCTCAAGCCTGTAATCCCAGCACTCGGGAGGCTGAGACAGACAGATCGTTGTGAGTTTGAGACTAGCCTGGGCTACAAAGTGAGCTCAAGGCCAGCCTGAATGGCATAGTGAGACCCTGTCTCAAAAACACCAGGGCTGGGGATCTTGATCAGCGGTCTAAGCGCCTACCTGGCAAGCGCAAGGTCGTAAATTCAATCCCTGGTGCCGCTAAAACTGATAAAAATGAATTTTAAAGTATAAAGAAATAACTCAAATATCATAAACTGGATGGAGAGAAGAGGAATAGCTATTGGTGCAAATTTAATCAATGGGGCCAGAAAAAAGCATATGAAGCACAGTATAATAAAAATGCATATACATAGTATAATAAAGTATATATACTGTATATAAAATTTAATAATAAAATATATATATATTTATGTAATATATATGTCTATATGTAGTATGAGGATCTTTAGGCATTAAGATCCAATTCAATTTCAAATGAAGGTCTTTTGCTTTGATTAAAGTAAGAAAAGAAGATGAGACAGTAGTAACAAAAAGAGGTCTATACAATTAAAAGAAAAAAAGACTATCCAGTGGCACAAGGAAAACATGTTTCAAAAGAGCATAAACAAAAATAAAAGCAATTACACTTCCACCAAACACAATATATAATTTTATTAAAGCAAAATTTCCTTTAAACTATTCCGGTCAAAAGGAAGGATGTGAAAGTAAAAACAGAAGTAGAAGAAACAGAAGGTGGAGGAAAATTCTAGAAAATAATAGGAAACTAAAAACCTGATAAGTTTAAAGTTACAATGAAAATATTGAAGTTTGAATAAATACAATTGGAAATTTATTATAATCGCACTATAGAGACTTCTAAAATGTGAGGGTTACTTTTACTTGGCAACTTGACAAGTTCATGGTGTATCAGGATGTCTGGTCTAACATTATTTTGGGTGTTTCTGCAAGGGTGTTTTGAGATGACTTTAATATTTTAATCATTAATAAAAAACATATTGTCATCCCTAACATGCAAGGCCCTCCTACATTCGGCAGAAGATGTAAATAGAGCAACAAGGCATTCCTTCTGTCGAGCAGTAGGAAATTCTCCAACAGACTGTTGTTGGATTTCCTCCGTACAATTGCTCTGCTAGATTCTTGTCTTCCTTCTGAACGGAACTCTACCTTATTCTAAATTTAAGACCCAGCCCATCCTGCAGATTTGAACTTTTTAGTCTCCATGTCATGGTACTCATTCCTCAATATGTATATATATTTAGGCAACAGTAATATTTTAATAAAATAGAAAGAAAGGCATGGTTTAATTTAATACTAGTTACAATCATAAGAAAATGGATACCAATTTTACATTTCTAGAAAAATAGGACATTACTGTAAAAATATGATTGTATTACTGTAAAATGCAGGCATCAACTTGCTCCACGGTTTCAACAACAGCAATCAAAAGGGTATAATTCTAGAAAGAAGCAGGTCACATTCATAAAAGCACTGCCCTGGGGGCACTTTTCAAACTGCAGTACAGGAAGAGACGCTCAAACACAAAATGATGGTCTTACTGAGTAAAGAAGTACGGGTCAGATTGGATTGCAGGAGATGCCCAGACCATGCGGGAAAGTTAACCAGAGACCGGGTAAGTGAGCAGATCAGGATGCTGCATTCTTCACCTTGTGTCCCTTTATCAAGGTGTACACACTAATGAGAAAAAGCTGCAAGGTCTGGCGAAATCTGATACCGGAAGTTGGTGAGTAAATTAGATCGTAAAGTTTGCACGGCTTAATGGAGCCAGCGGGGATCTGATCATATAATATAAAGTGACTAGCATAGAATGCATAATTTTTGTTTTTTTATGTGCTCGTTTAAAACATTTTTTTAAAAAATTTATTTTTATGAGTGCCTGTTTGCAGTGCATAATGATTACATTCCTCATGGGGCGTTGGTGAGTATACAGAACACATCTTAATTCTTTTTCCATCCTTTCCCTCCGTCCCCTCCCCTATTCCATCTTTTGGTCCCCTTTCAATTTGCAAAAGACATCCTTCCCTGTTTCCTATTATCCATCCTTTATTTTGCTCTTTAATTTGTTTTTACTTTGGCTTTCTCATATGAGAGAAACAGTGTGGTATTTTAATTTGTGTGTCTGACTGATTTCACTTAACATTATGGTCGCATTGTGCATCAGTTTTCCTACAGATGACACAGATTTGTTATTTAAGGTTATTTACTTTTATTTTATTTTTACATTGAAAAAACTTGTCAATATGTGTTTGCAGTATATGATGTTTCCATTCCTTGTGTGAAGTTGGTACATGTGCATAACACATCTTTGTTCCTTTTTACACTTTTTCTCCTCCCCCCAATTCTTGATTCCCTTTCCATTAGACCAAGATCTATCTCCCTACTTCCTATTACCTATCTTTCATCTCACTCTTTACTTGCACTTTGAGTTTCTCATGTAAGAGGAATTGCACAATATTTAAGCTTGTGTGCCTGATTTATTCCCTTCAATATTTCCCAGCATGCAGGGAACGTTCACGCATACAGGTCATGGGTGTAAACATAAAATAATTCTTGGCAAATTTCAAGGAATTTTATTTACACAAAATATAATATTTGATCAAAATGAGATTAAAATAGAAATATCAAAGATATTGTCAGGAAAATAGTCAAAGCAGGCTGAGGGATATGGTTGTACATCACCATAAAAAGGATCAATTACATAACAAGAGTGTGAAAACATTTTTAATTGTATGGCAATAAAAACATAAACTTCTGTGGTGTTGAATCAATGATTAAGGAACATGTTTTCTGTCAAAATAACAATTTGTATATGTTAATATAATAATAATCATTTATCTTGGAGATTGGTATATGTGCAAAAAGCCCCTTAATCATTTCTACTTCCTCTTTCTGTTTGCCTCTCTTCTCCATTCTCAGACCTCCCTCCCATCTCCACAGTCTACCTCCATGTTTCCTGCAATCTTACTATTATTTCTCCCTTTAAATTTTTAATATTTGGGAATTTTCATATAAGGAAGATCATATGATATTTGGCCTTCTGTGTCTAATGTATTGCACTTAGCATTGTGGTTTGAAGTTGCATCACTTTTCCAATAAATTGCTTAAATCTGTCCTTCTTTAAGGGATATATATATATATATATGTAAATTTTCTTTATCCATTCTTTTGATGAGCATATATATCACTTTCAAAATTTAACTTTTATGAATTTTGCTGCTATAAATGAGTGTTCATCTATCACTCTAATATGATGGCTTTACATTTTGGGGGAAGACACTTAGGAGAGGTATATCTGAGTAAAATAAAATTTCTATTTTTATTTTTTAATAAAGGAACTTTTTAACTAAATAAATACATGGTTTAAAGTCAATAAAACATGAAAGGAACAAATATGAGAACCATTTCCTACATTTAAAGCTAATTACTTTTTTAAAAAAATGAAAGTGATGAGGTTTAGCAAAGTGCATCAAGAAAAGATTGAAGTCAAAAGTACATCACAGCTTCCAATCCCATCTAAAATTTGTTATAGTCTTTCAAGTTTACTAGTTGTAGCAGAATTACCAATAGTGCAAGCTAGTGACTGATAAATGCTACAGATTTTATGGACACTATAAATGAACACAGAGATAATTTTAGGTTAATTTTTACTATCAGAAAAACAGAATAAATACTATGAAAGAAACAAATTTTTAAATTGGCGTGAGAAGAAACAGAAAATCTTAAGTGCAATGTATCTGTGGAAAGGCTATACTTTCAGGGATCATTTTAATAGTGTGTAATGTATCTGGGAAACAAATTGATCTCCTAAGAAAACAATATTTTGAAGGAAATTTTAGAACCAGATATCTAGTCATGTAATTTCTTTTAAGTATGTAAAAACATGAGATAAAAATGTAAGAAACAATTTAGATAATACAGGCATAAGGAATGTATAGTATGCCATCAAAGAGCTAGGAAAAATGGACTCACAATGTTTACATTAAGAAGATATAGTTAGTTGGACAAATATTCAATGGTCCTGGACAGGAAAATCCAATATTTTACGATACGATCTCGTTTCCATTTGACCTAAATATATATATATATATATATATATATATATATATTCCACATGAAGCATTTCTTATGTGCCAAAAATTTATAAAAACTGGAAAGATTATAGATTAAATAAATAATTTTAATTATTGTTAATTTGTTCAAGTTAGAAACGTATGTATACATTTCTATTGCCTCAGAGTACAAGAGAATCTACACAGGAAATACAGTTGCTTTCAAGAAAATGAGACGTAAGAATTAAATTTGCTTTGGGGAAATGGCTGGGGGAAGATTTTGGAAGTATCAAATGATTATTACATAAGGGCCGTGAATGTGGACTACCCAGCCCCGCTACTACCTACTGCTTTACAAGTAGTAAGCAAGATGGTTACGGCGTATTTAGCTTCTGTCTAGCATGTAGTAATAAATTGATAGGCAGAGTTACAATTACTAATGTTAATGTTGAATACCAGAATGGCAGCTTCAAAGTGATCAGGAGAAGCTTGTAATGGTCTATTTGAGTGAATGTTGGTAATTTAGAGAAACTTTTCCTGAATTCAGATCTTGTTTGAGCTTGCCTTCCCCTAAAATGAAAGGCGAAACCAGAAGAATATGTGGAAAACGTAATTTGCACTTATCCTATTCTGTACTTTGATCGAATCTGTATTTTCAGATGTATGATTTTATTATCAATGCCAAGTTTCTCGTAATTTACATGAATAAGCTTATTCAAAATTCTGCAGACAAAAACCCCAATATTCCCATAGAAAGCTGTCTGCATGATATTATTCATATTATTTTATTTGATGTTTTCAAAATATAAATTTTGAAATACGCATTTAAAATATATTTTAAATTTGGATGACTCAAGTTTGAGGATGAAACTCTTTTCATTTGTTCTTCATGTTATATAAAGACTAAGAATTTACTTTGAATGAAAAAGAAAGCAAATAAAATATCAAGTTTCTTCCATCAGGAAATCTTTTATCTTCCATAGCTATTGCCTATTGGAAGAAAAACCAACTGCCCTTACCTCTTTCAGCAAGGCATTAATACCTGTTGCGAAAAACCTTTGCGAGCGCTAATTGTTCCAGCAAGCAGTGAAAGGGTAGCGGCAGGCCCAGGGTTTGTATATGACTATCTACAATAAAATGAAGTTCCTCTGAGCATGCAGCTCACCCTCCAGATTACAGAGGTACAGAGTGCCATTAAAAGGCATCAAGATTTCCTGAAGACAATTATAAAGGCATAGAACATCTGTTCTCAATCATCGGCAACAGGAGAGAAATTGGGCACCACACGATACGTTACATGCCACAAAGGAGTCCAGCTGTGCAAAGAAAAGCATAAGAAAAGGCAATGGCAGGAGAGAACTGTGGAAAGCCAGCATTGCATAATGACAGTGACCCACGGCGATCTCTTTGAGCAGCTCTGTGGTGCTAAGATCAGTTTGTTCTCCTCCAAAAAGGGCCACCTGGGACATCCTCAATTACTGACACTATTCATAAAAAGGTACTATTTACAAGATAATTGGGATGTGACATTTAAAGTAACAAAGGTCTAAAAAAACTACATGATCAATTTTCTCAGCCTTTTGTTTTAGTAGTCGAGGATCAAAAATGTCTTTATCTCCTTACAGATACCCACATCTTTCCAAAATCATTGTTACATATTTCAAAATAGAACCATAAGAGCCTTCTAATAATCATTGATATAAATAATCCCATTGATATAAATGGTTAGAGCAAATTCCGCAAGTATTTACATGTCTGGCCCCATTGTTCTGTCTTACTGGACTCCTGCTACATTATTTTCGTCTGGTTCTTCTCACGTGAACCCCAGCTGGGGATTTGCATGACGATTGTCTGCACGACGTACACTTCACCCAGGACTCCACCAGGTGTCCCTCTTCGCCACCTATGCATGTTGACTGCTCACCGATTGCACGGTAAGCCCTTGCCGGAAAAGACTAAATCAAATTGACCTAGTGTAGAGCCCCTCATCTTTTAATTTACTTTTTCGTATAACATTAATTATTAATTTATGAATGTGTGTATCTATTGCTTTTCCTCAAAAAAATATAAGGTTTGCGGGATTAGGAAACTGGAGTTCTTCGGTTCAATGCTATATTCATGATACCGATGTTAATGCGTGGCATATAATGAAAGCTCAGAATTATTTTAAAAGTATTGGATTGTCTTCTGATTTCGTCTCCTATAACTTTTAATCGCATTGTGGAGGGTTAAACCAGCAGGGCTGCATGCAGCAGGATAACTGCTCCAGCCAGATTAATTTTGAGTTCTTGGACCATCCTGCCTCATAAGGGTATGTTTATCTACCTGAGACCATGGGCCACCACGGTGTAGCTGGGAGTTCAGGCCACTCTGACCCAAGTCTCTTAGGGATTCCGTTAGTTGTGTGTGCACCCCGAGCCTGTACGACTCTCAAAAAAGATGTGCTTTTTGGTATCACTTCACATGGGTTATCTTGGACACTTTCACACTTCTAGGAACAAGAAGTCTGAAATCAAGGTTCCTGCAAGACCATGCTTTCTTAAAAGGTTCCTGAGAAGTTTCCAGTCTTCCTCTTTTCTACCTTCTGGGATTTCCAGGCGTTCCTCAGCGATAGCTGCATTCCTGCAGTCTCAGACTCTGTAGTTACACTGCACTTCTCGTCTATTCAATCTCTTGTGTACTCCTCTTACGAGATCTCTTGTCATTGTGGAATTTATGGCTCAAGCGCCTTTACTGAAATTTGGAAACATTCATAAATTCTTGGAACAGGATTATTATTATTTTTCTTTTGGGACAGGATCTCCCAACGGAGCCCAAGTTGGGCTTGAATTTGCACTGTTTCTCTTGCTTCAGGCTTCCAAGTACTGGGATTACAGCTATGTGTGCCACTACACCTGGCTTTAGGATGCTTCTTTATCTTTTTGAGGGGTACTGTTCAAGTCACTAACCTTTAATAGTTAAATGTTTACAGCTTTGCCACTTCTGTAAGACTGCACATTTCCCGTGGAAGAGAGAGATATTGCTGACTCCCATAAGCTTAAATATTATTTTACTTGATTGAAACCTTTTGCATTGTGATTTGTTTTCTTAAATTATGTCAGTCATATGGGGTATTTCAAATCACTGTTGCTGTTTTAGTGTTTTATATTTATTGTTAATTCTTAGATTGCTTTCAGTGTGGCTAATGTATCTCATTTGTTTAATGGTTTATGTTTGCAATACAATAGTTAGATGCATTTGGGAGATATTTTCTGTGTGATTTTGATATTTAAAATATGTTTGCTTAATAGTCCAGAAGTATGTCAAAATCGAATTTTACCTTATTTTTATTTTTCTGGTGTCTGGTTCTGTACATGCACCTTTATCAAGATAATCTTGACATTTGAGTAGTACGTATCTAGATTTTTTAATTTTATTTTTCTGTAAGTTGAATGAAGAGTTGAATTACAATATTCCACTGTTTCATTTATTTTCTAATTCAATTTTAATCTTGATCAGTTGTTACTTTATATAAAGTCACATTAATAGCTGCAATGAAATTTGTCAATTTTAGAGATTTTTTCCTATTATACTTCACATCATAACTAAATCCTCCTTTTTATTATAACTAAATGTTCTTTTTTAATCACATGTAATATTTTGCTTTAAGTATATTCTGTCTCATAATAGTGTAGTGTAATTAGTTTAGATGTTCACAAAACTTTAAAGGCAAATGACATGTGGAGTATCAGTCTAATAGCTTGACTTTTTCCTAATTTCTTCAAAATTAGTTTTCTTAGAAAAGCCATAGCTTTAGTTCTTGCACTTTCATTTCAGTGACATATAAAAAAAAATTCAGGCTGCTCTTTCTGTTCAGTTTCTGTTCTCTGTTCTGTAATCCAGGCAATGCCCTGAGTGAGAACAGTGAGGAGTAAGTGACTGGTGACATGGTGCCATCATTCTCTCTGAGGTCCTAGTTGCTCAGCTCATCTATTCCGCTTGCACTTTGGTGCTTTCCACTTACTCATGCATCTTTTCCATTGTTTAAATTTGTTCTGTGTAGGAAGATTTAACTATGACATGGCTCCAGCATGGTAATTTTTTCATAAAGTAGTAGCTCAAATAAAGATGATACAAGGTTAGTATAGCAACTCTTGTATAAAGACTATGTTGTTTTTTGTCTCTGTGTTCACAGTTTTGTGATTTTACCACTCTGCAGCAAGGCATGAGAAACACAGAATTTGGGTAGAGTATGTTCATTCTTAGTAAAAAAAAAAAAAATGACCATTACATGTTATACTCACATCATTGTGACATTCGCAGTTATGACTACAAGAATCTGCACTTGAGGTTATTGTTTCCTACAGGTCAAGCTAAACTTGATTCTATAATTAAAGAAATAAATTGTTTTAATTGTATGGTCACAAATTCCTTCTGTCTTCCATTTTTGCTTTCTTAGTGACAGAAAAGGCCAGTGATGTTCAGAGTTGTGCTGTCAAGGAATGAGGCTAAAACAAACCAAAAACATCTGGCCTTGCTGTGGAAACAGCCTCTACCCATTCTTTCCTCTGCTCAAGGTCATTTTCCATCAAATAATATTAGTGTTAAGCGACACTGTTGGCTTGAAGATGTCTTCAAGGAAAATTATACTGCATTTTTCCATAACCAATTATTGTTGCACAATAAAGTGGTACAAAATATTAATTTCCATGCAGACCTTGAGTTATTTCTTCCAGGTTATGCAACGGAATTCAATGTCTTTTCTGCAGATTTTTACCATAAAAATTTTCAGATATAGTTTCAGAGTTTTTCTCAGTTGTGTTGAAGCACAATTCTAGAAGCTCAAGTGAGGTATTTCAATTTTCAACTCATTGAGTATAACAATTTGGCTTCCTGTTGTAGAAGCATCAATACCAACACTGTCAATAGTACGAGAAATGTTGCGAGGTAATGTGGTTATTTTCATATAAATTACAGTTATCTTTGCTAATTCCTTTAACTGCATTTTCTAGTGCAGTGACTGTTACTAGGACCTGTGTCTCGAGATACAATGGAATTACAAGTATATATGGTCTATTCTTGATAGGTCCCCA
>RJWT010001055.1:25222-53023 GCA_004365215.1 Cuniculus paca
GACCACATATTGAACCATAATGGTGTCTAGCTTCTTCTTCCCAGAAACCCCTGCAGTTTCTTCTTCCCAAACTGCCCTTTGCTAGACCCCCTGCATACCACAAATGCTCCTACCCCCTTCAGCCACGTCTTGCTGAACAGCCCATGTCAGCAGCCCTGTGCCCTCCCCCAACAGAGTACATTTAAGCTTGCCCCTCGCCCTTGTCTTCAGAGAACAGCACACCTGGGAGTGCTGGTCTCTCCGTGCCCAATCTTATCTCTTTCCTCTCTTTTCTCTGCGCCACTCATGTTTATCTAGCTGCCTCAGATTGAGTGAAAAACAGCTCAATCAATTCTAACAATGGAATTACAAGTAATAGGAGATTAACTTCCCTTTTAGTAGTTTTTATATTTTTGAAGTGAAACGGAGTCGAAGTTAGTGGTGGTGTTTGAACTGGAAGCAGGTCGCACTGGTGAGTGAATCTTTACAAGATTCAAATGACTTTCAGTTCTACAGACCAAGCGAATCCATGTAACTTGCCCAGAAAGCTCTTATGATGGACTTAATTTCTTTGAAAATGCAGTGGAAGTTATTGATGTCTAAGTACTTTATGTTAACGTATTTTACTTCATAAATGAAACTGAAATTTTGACTAGTTCAAGTGCAATTTCATCAGAGCAGTGATAGTGAACTATTCATTCACACTGTACCTTTCCCCCTACTATGCATGCATCATTAAGAAAAGATGATTTTTTAAAGAAAAAACAATATTCTGTGAATAGTTTTTGATAAAATTACTAATAAAATGAGTATACTATGAAACGAATACTAAAGAAAAATAAATTCTTAATTTTATGTGGTGTGATTTGATATTTAGAAATTCAGTAGAATCTGCCTAGAAACATATGGTAACTGGCGTCTAGAACTCAAGAAACGGGTCTGAGACTTTCTCTTATGTTAAAAGTTTATACAAACATGTATAAAAGGATGCTTTCCTAATAAATTTTGCAAGTAAACCCCAGATCACTAATATTCCATTAAGGAGATTAAATTTAATTGCATGTATTATAGATCACATCTTTCTATTTCCCCAGCTGACAAGGTAAATGTAATTATTTTGGAGACATGATGATGAGCTGTAAATGTGTGACCTTTCAGTATTTCAAGCAATAAAGCTCACTCCAGGGTACACTCTGGACTATTTTATTAATATACTTCCGCTACACTGATTTTTGATTAAATGTGTTAAAATATTACCAGTAGAATATCTGCAGAAGTATTTGAAATAATTATCCAGTATCACATGTAGAAGGTTTACTTAATAGTTGAGAAAGATTGTTTTCCTACATATATGTTCTTTTCTTCCAAATGAGAGTGAAAATGCTCATTTTAACATTTAATAAAAATTTTTGCCAGTACAACAAAATAACTTTTTAAAATTTGTTTCTTTATTTTACAAGGAGAAAGAAAAAAATAAAAAAAAATAAAACAAAGTTTCAAACCAGGCTAGTAGGATAGTAAAAATAATTAATATATTGCATATATTCATAATAGTTATTTAGAGCACAAGATATACACATGAAATATTGCCTAAACAATACTAACTCAATCCTTTCTTTTTCAATGAACTAAGAGAAACTAGCCATATAAGTATCTTACCTATCTTGTGTATAGGCATATTTTTCCTTTTCCTTTCCTTTCTTTCATCTTTCCCCCATCCCAGTTTCTCTTTTCTTTTGAACAGGTTCTTCTCAATTCACAGTATCTATTGCACATTTTGGATCTTATTATTTGTTTAGTTTGTCACAGGTCAATTGTGATGTTTAGAGATGTGGGTCCGATTTATTTCACTTATGAGTATGCTCTTGAGTTATATTCATTTAACTATACAATCTCAAGCTTATTCTTTTTTTTGTGTCTGAGTAAGTACTCCATTATATAAAAGGGAACACATCTTTTTTTCCATTTCTCAGTTAATGGGCATTTGGATTATTTGCAAGATTTAGTTATCACAAATTGTGCTGCTATAAACATGGGTGTACACATATTGCCATGGTACGATGTTTTAATTCTTCTGGGAAGATACCCAGAAGGTGAATAGCTAGGTCAAATGCGGCCTCTAATGCTAGCTTTTTAAGGAACCTCCACACTGATTTCCACATTGGTTGCACCATGCTACACTCCCACCAACAGTGGAGAAAGGTTCTTTTTTTGCCACAGTCTTAGAAGTCTTGGTTATTGGTTAATTTCTTGATAATAGTCATTCTTTCTGAAGTGAGATGGAATCTCAGTGTTGTTTTAATTTGCATCTCTTGAATGACCAATAATGTTGAACACTTTTTCGTGTATTTATTTGCCATTTGTATTTCTTCATCTGAGAAGTGCGTATTCATCTTAGGTGCACATTTTTGGTTTGGGTCTTTGAATTGGAGACCTGACTTTTTTCAATTCTTTCAGTGTTCTAGATATTAATCTTTTGTCTGAGGGACAACTGATGATAATTTTTTCCCATTCCGTGGGTTGTCTTTTCACTCTGTTGGTAATTTCATTCAGCAAAAGCATTTTACTAAGATGAATTCTCATTTTTTGATTCTTTGTAGTATTTCCCATGTATTCTGGGTTTTGTTCATGAAGTCTCTATCTATCTCTGTGTCTTTAACATTTCTGAATATTTTCTCTTCCACTAAATTTATTGTGCCTGTATTAATATTTACATTTTTTAATATATTTTGACTTTAGTTTAATGCATGATAGACATGGATCTAGTTTTAGTCTTCACCATGTGGAAAACCAGTTTTTCTAGCACCTTTTATTAAAGAGGCTATCTTTCTTTCAGTGAACATTTGATTTTCTTGTCAATGATAAGGTGGCTAAATGTGTTTGCAGTCATGTCTACATTTTGTATTCTGTTCCACCAATCCTCGAGGATGTGTGTTTTTTTTTTCCTTTCCCAATTCCATGCTGACTTTATTACAATAGATCTATAGTATAATTTCAAGTCAGGGATTGTGATACCCCCTGACTTGACTTGAAAGTTTGTGTTGAAAAATCTTCCATGATCCTGATGGGCTTTCTTTAATAGGTGATCTGTTTCTTTTCTCTAAGAGATTGTAATAGTCTGTTCTTGTGTTGAATTTCTGGAATCTTGATTATTATATGACTTTGTGTAGACTTATTTTGGTGATGATTAATTGGAGTTTTGTGTGCCTCACTTGTTTGTCAAATTCTCTTTCCATGTTTGGTAAGGTTTCTGCCATTGCTTCTCTGAACAGGTTATTTTATGTTATTGGTGCTGACTCCTGCATTTTCATTGACTCCAGTCAGTGCTATGTTCTTCTCTGCATTGTCTTGATTTGTCAGATTGTTTTTCATGGTCCCTTGCTATTTTTTTGAGATCTTTCTTTTTGTGATCTCTAGTCATGATCCTGTCTTTTAAATCTAATATTCTATCTTCACTTTCATTTAGTTTTTCAAACATTCAACAGAGATTTAATTTCCTGAATATCTATTTGAATCTGCTTCATGGATTCTATTTCTTTTCTATGATGGGAACTCACACTTTCCATTATTTTTCTATACTTCTCTCTCTTCATCTCTCTCTCTCTCTATATGTATATATATGTATATATAATCTCTCTATATATTATCTCTCTATATATCATATATATTTTCTCTATATGTACACATACGATCTCTCTATATATATTATATTATATATATATATGTATATAAAATCTATGTATAATTTAGATTTGCTAAGCAGGTCCATCATTATGGTCATCATCTCTTTTTACCCGTGACATTATTTCTGTTTTGATAGCCTACGTAACCATATATATATATATTTTTTTTCTTTCCTTCTACTATCATTCTGGTAAATTCAGGTGGATGTCTTCTGGTTTTCTCTCTCATCATCCCCTGGATTTGTCCTTGGTGGGCTGGAAGTCAGGGAATGCAGTTTGCTTCTGCATCTTGTCATTTTCCACTTCTTATTTTAATTTGCTTTTTATGTTGTTGGTTTGTATTTTTCATATGTTAGGCAGCTTTATCACTGTTTTTGCAGCTTCCCTAGGAAATGTCTATTCTTCTAGGTGTAGCTGGCTGTTGTTGTTTGTGTTTATCCTCCCACGTTATCTTCCCACATTAGTAGAATTGAGGAGTTGCTATCTATTTGGCTAAGCATTCAGTGCTTTGGTACTGGGCTACGGGGATAATTACAACCCCAGATTATCACAGTGGTATCATATAAGGGTGAAAAACTGATTACAATAAATATGGCATCTTGGTTAAAGTAGCAGAATTAGCAGTAACAGTATCAAGTACAGTTTAGAAACTGATAATCTGTGGGAGACAATTCGAGTGACTCTTCTTGAATGCAGAACAATTGCTGCGACTTTGATTATATCAAGACCTATTTCCTTATACTGATATGTACAGAATTGACTGATGAGGGAGACAATTTGAGTGACTCCCCTTAAATGCAGACAGAGCTGACTATGATATTTTCATCTCTCTTCAATTGGCTCTAAGCATTGCAAATAAGGGTAGCCAAGGTACTGGTATGTAATCTCTAAAGCCATCAGACAGTCTCCTGTTTCCTCGCATAGTGCTCTCTGTAAAAGATATGAGTACAGAGGGATGGTAGAGCCAGTCAGCTCCAGGAATGTCAACTGGGCATGAGCCTCAAGATAAAGAGGCTATGAGTCCCTAGGGCATAAAAGTTTACATATCAGAAACTGGAGGAATAGCCTCCAAAAGCAATTCAGTTGCTACCTTAATTGAATTATGCAGATTGACCCTTCTGCATGTCACTCTCCCTGCATTTTACAGTGGTGCTTGTCTCAGTAACTGGCAGCCAGCTCAAGCTACTCACATAGTTCCCGCCATCCTCACTGTCACTCATCCTTGAGCCACCCCCTTCTTCACACGATAATAAACTCTGGGAGAGGCCTTGGATCAGGGCCTTTTTCCACACATCCTCACGGGGATTGGACTTAGGACCCCTTGGCTGCCCTTAACTTTGAATATGTCTTGGTGTCTTTACTCCTGCTGTGGCTTGCACTGGAGGTGGTAGATTGGAATTAACTTGCCAAGATTCCAATAACATCTCAATGGGATTACAAATATAACTTTGGATTGTGATGAAGACAGAGAAAAGGATTACAATACTTAGGTCACCATACTCAATATTTGGGTACAATAATAATCTGTAGTAACTGCTAATTTTCTATCTCTAAACTTTGAAACAATATGTATAGTTATATAACAACATCCAACATAGATCAGGAATTTGTATGCATGGGTTTCCCCTTGGTAGGCCTATTTTATCCTGTGGGAAAGGGGAATTTAAGAGGGATCGGAGACACAACAGTGTGATAGCTGAAGGGAAATATATTCAAAGCAATACTGAAGGACTAAGGTTGATCACCCAAACTTTGAGAAGTTAGAGAAGAGGAAAGAGAGAAAAAATGAAGGAGAAAGCAAAAAAAGTATCAAGGCAAAACAGAAAAGCTGGAGATGGTGTTCATTTGCCTGAAAATATCAGAGTTTAGAAAAACCACTGAAGAAAGAGAGAGAGGCAGGATGCAGAAAACAAACCAAACAATAAAAGTCAAAATATAAAAAATCTCCCAAAATAAATAAATATAGGAAAAAATTATTAAAAAGAAAAGAATTCCACTGGTGCCCCCAGTTTGGGATTAGTTCCCTAGTCAGAGCCAGAATCTGTAGAGAATCTTGGTCATGCTGCTGACTCCTTTTACATGAGTTGATCATAGCCACAGCCAGCCATGGCTGCTTGCCTGCTGGTCGCAGGGCAGGTGGTAATAGTGTCCTTGTTCTGCCTAAGGCTGCTTGCTTGCCTGCACAGCTGGTTTTGGCTGCTTGTGTCCCTGGACCAAGGGTCTGGAGACAGTGTCCGTGCCCTGCCACAGGCCAATACAGCTTACTTGCTTGTGCTGCAGAGCAAGCAGCTGCTTCTCTAGTGCTTTGTAGCTAGGGATAAGACTGGCTTTTGGTATTGACTGGAATGGAGTCTGGTCCTAGCTCCTATTTCTCAGCTGAGTTCCTCTTAGGTCTGCTGTCCAACTTCTGGCTGTCTATTGTGACTGGAGAACCCTTCCCTCATTCCACTGCCAGATGTTCGCACTGAAGAGAATGTGGGACTGTTCTGCTGCTGGAGTTGGAGTCCTCAGCACTCTAAGATAAAACAGCAGTCACGCTCACCAGCTGCTACTCTGCATGACTATGTGCGGGGCCTGCTCTGGTTCACTCACCAACAGATGACTGTAGGGTGGGCCACACTGGAAAGTGTCTCATGTTCTCACTGCTGCCTCCGACTGCATGAGACTCCCATTGCAGATCAGGTTCCAGTCGCCCAGTGAGGAGGAAATTTGCTTTCGCTGACTCCCTCCCCCTAGATCAGCTACACAGTTGTTTCAGTAGCACCACACGGTCTTGGGTCTGTGCTTGTGATCCATTTCTTCTGTAGCAGTGAATCCTATTTTCTTCTCTGGCGGTTCTCCTGTGGAACCCATGTGGCCTGGACTCTTTTTGATTTCTTTCTGGGTTGTTGTCTCCAGACACTCAGCACTTTGCTCTGGAGAAGTTGAGTAGCTGATACTCAGCGCTCTGCCATTTTTTTCAACCTCCAGTTAGGTGAATTTTTGATCATCCCCAAACTGGCAACTAGGATACAAAGCTGAGGACAAATATTCTGTCTCCTGCGATGAAGCAAGTCTCAGTCTAGTGGTACCAGAGACCTTCTTCATGTTTATTAGTGGGCTTCCTATCTCAGACTGTGATTCAGATCTCTCTACCTATTTTACTCTTCCATCTGCGTAAGCCAGAACAATCCGGGGAAGGATGAATCATTGAAACTGCAGAATTGCCGTTTTGGTTGGATGTTGTGTGCAGTAAAGATTTGCTGCTTAAGAAACTCAGATTTTTCATGCCTGAAGAAGGCACCCAGTGCATCGTTACACTGCCAAATGTGTGTTCAGCTAGGGAGTTAGCCATCACCACTTTAAGGTAGCTGTTTGACAGGAAATTCTTCAGAAAAATGGACTTAGGTCCACTAATTCCACTAAGTGTGCTTTTGTCAGTACATGGGCTGAAGTCTGGTCTCAGGACATCCTTGATAGGAGGAGAATTGTTGAGGTATCTTGATGCAGTGAGAGTGGCAATGGGTACAAAAAGAAGAAAAAGAGACTTTGTGGAGGACTACTAAGAATGAACTTGATAGTTAAAGAAGTAGAAACTGTAAAAAGTAATGGTGAAAAACATATTCTGCATTGTAGATATTCTTAGGTGCTTGTTCTCCAGAAAATATGCTGTTAATTTGTCATGAATCCTTGCCCTAATGTAATTTGAAAGGCAAAATAAAAGTTCATAGCAGCATTCATTAGTTAAATGCAAACATAGAACATAGGTTTATATTGTAATTAAATTAGAGTATTTTCACTAAAATAAAGCAAATTCCAGTGTAAAATTGAAGAAAAATAAGGTCTATATTTCATGCATGAATAAAAAGAAAAATGTTAATTGCTTCAAAAGAAAAAAAAGGTCATTTTCTGAACTAATGATTACACAGATATAACCAAATTAATTGATAATGAGAATGCAATAAACAAGAACTTTTATTACTATATGATAAACGACTTAAAATTGATTTTCTTTCGCTACAGCCACACTTTCAAAATGTGATATTTATACTCCAATGACCTTTCCTAGGAAACAAAATATCTATGGTTATGGTAACACTTTACTAAATAGTTTTATGCTTGAGTAACTTTTTTCTATTTAAAATTCATTACTTTGTACACTTAAAATGGCAAAACAAGAATTATCTAAAAAGTAGCAGGCATTTAAAATATGAGTTATTCCCTAAAGTCAATATATGACACCAGATAATTAAAATGCATTAAAACACAAAGAAGATCAGCATTAAACTATTTTTAAATGCCCAAATAGGAATTAATGACATTACTATCTAATATCTCTTCAAGTTAATATAAGAATAAAGTAGTTGTATATAAATATATGATGATAATTAATTTTAAGATAACATTACTACATCAGTTGTCTTAGATAATCAGTGGGTACTACAAACACACTTAGGCACTCTGCTAGGTGGTTTTGCTCAGCTCTAGGAATGGACTGGCTGAAAACTTTGCTAAATGGTGAACAACTGGGATAACTTGACTTTATTCTGTGTATCTCTCTGTCTCCTTCCAAGAGTGCTGGGCTCTGTTGAGAATGCTCGTTTTCTAATAATGGCAGAAAAAAATTGCAAGTGTAAATGTGCAAATTCATATTTTTTTTTTTAGAACTTGTGCTTGTGTCTTATCTAGAAAATGTGCAAAAGTAAATCACAGGACCTGGCCAGAGAACAGAGAATCCCCTAATCCATTCTGTTCAAACTGAGAAAGTCCTCGGTTATTCAAAACCCTCAACAAAATGACCTATAGAGGTATCACAGATTTGGTACCTAGCATGAAGTGTGTTTATTGTTTTTATTATGTTTTGTGTTTTTCTAATTCTTTGAACATTCATGTGTAAGAAGGTAGACCTGAGGAAGTGAGATATATATTAAACTCATCAACTTCTGGATCCTTTTTATAAAGGTCTATTTAAAAATTATTTTAGGCTTTTTTTTTATTTTTAAGCGAATCTCTGTTAAACAGGACAGGTCAGAAATTATCTATTACTTCTCTAAACAGCCTTATGGAGGCTTAATTTGCATAGCATAAAATTACCTCATTTAAGTGTGGAGTTCATGACATTTAGTGAACTTGCAAACATGTGAAACACTGTGATTCAAATTTAAAATAATCACATCACCCCATTAAAAGCGATAAAAACTACTTAAATTTAACCCCATTTCCACTCACAGCCCCAAAGGACTGCATAATTTACCATTCCAGGAATACATCTTATAATGAAATTATAGAATAATATATGGTCCTTTTTATCTGATTTTTTCATAATGTTTTGAGGTCCATTCATGTTGTATCACTGAGTCGTTTTAGAACACACATGTACACATACACACACACCAAACACACACACATACTCCAGGCTTCATCTTCTTTTTTTAATTTTAACTTCATGTATTTTACATTTTTGCTGTTTCTCCTCTAAATTTTTAGAAAGTTAAAAACTGTGTATTATTTACTCATCTGTGATATATTTCACCTTTAAGTTATCTTTTCCTTATGACGTTCTGGTTGCCAAATTTATAAATATTTCATTTATTTCACTTGGATTTTGAGATACAGTTATAAAACATCTTTATAACTGAGTAATGTATGAATACTTTGGGGAAAAGGAGGGATTTTTTTTTTTTGAGACAGGTTATCATTGTAGTTTAGACTGACCTTGAACTTATTAGATTGCCCAGGTTGGTCTCAAATTCATCATAATCCTCCTTCCTCAGCCTCCCATGTGCTGGGATTACAGGTGTGCGCCACCATGCCCAGTGGAAAGGGAAAGGAATAATTGATTAATAACTTTTTCCTTTTTTTCTACTGAAATTGCAATAAACTTTCTGTGTTGAATAAGATTAATTATTTTAAAATATATTCTTTTAATCAGCTTTCTATCATTGTGATCAAACACCTAAGAATAACAACCTAAAGAATGAAAGTTTGATTTTGGCTCCCAGTTTTAGAGTTTCTGTCCATGGGAAGTGGACATCATTGCTTTTAGACCTGCATTAAAGAAGCAACATCATGGTGAAAGGTGTTGCAGAAGAAAGCTGCTCTGTAGTAGTAGCCAGAAGAGAAAGAGACAGACAGACAGACGGACAGACAGATTCTTAAGGGCAAACCTCCATGACTCATCCTTTCTGAAATCTTTCCCAAATCCCACTTATCAATGTGTTGTGTACCTGTGAGCAACCTCATAACTCATGAAGATTTTTAGGGGAGTGGGGTGGGGTGGGGCGGGGATTACTGGGCATCGAACTCAGGTCCTCATGCTTCTAAACAGGTGCTGCACCACTGAGCTAAATCCCCACCCCTAGCACATGAAGTTTTACAGAGCATTTCATGTTCCAACTATAAAATACGTCTTCCTAGGAAAATTTCATTCTTCATTTTATCTCTTATGCTGCAGTTTGTTATCCTTATATTTATACAAATGTTTCTCTTATGCTTTTATTATTCTAGTGCATTGTTTGTTGAAAGTAAAATTAGTGTATGACTTCTGAGAGCATTACATCAAAAAATGAAATTGATGTTAAGTATTGATTAGAGGATGAAACAAACCATTTCAAACACTTGAAGACTCACTATGAATGCAAGCCATGCAAGAGAGCAAAAATATCTCTTTAGTTAACTAATATTGAAGAATATCTGCAACTTCTAAATTATATTCTCCTTTCTGTGAAAGCAAAATTCTTAGACAGCCCACTCTGGAAAGTTCTTAGAGTCCAACACCCCCAAAACAACCATCAGGGAATCAGTGAATGAACAGAACTAAGATGCTTGTCACTTTCTTGTGCACGTGTGTGTGTGTGCGTGCATGCATACGTGTACATGTGGGCATGTGTTTGTGTGTCCTGCAGTCCTAACACAGATAAAGAACATATAAATAATCCATTTGTGTTTAAAACCCACTTCTTTTGTGCAAAGGAAAAATGGAAATGTCTGTTTAAAGAAGAAAAACACTTGTGCTACTTGTGACTTCAACCAATACATAGTCACAAAAAGTATACTCAAGAGTCAGGAGAAATCTCAAAAGGAAAGCAAGTAATCTATCCCAATTTTAAACACAAATATTTTATGAAGACAAAGAGCATGTAGCAATTGCTATTCAAGGGGAGTTGTAGGATGAGTGTTTATACTATTATTATAGCTACTGTAACAAGGGAAATGGACCTGATTAAATGAGGAAGCAAAAATGTTGAAAAACAGGACTTCACAATAAAGCAATAGTGAATGCTCCTATTTCACTGCCCCAAATCCAGTGTAAATGATCAAAAAGAATAACAAAACTCTGTCATAGGTCATTATGCATATGATAAGAAAATGAAGATAAATAAACTATTCCAATGCCTTTACAGACCAAATCATTAAATGTTCAAGGAAATGTATAAGAAAATGCTTGAATCACTATAAAGTGGTAAAGTTTATATTTAAGAGTGAAGAATTTTAATGTGCAGGATATTTCAATCTCATCAGATACGAATGGCATTAAGAAAAATAAATGATGAAATAGAATTTCAAAATGGCAAGAAGCTACCTCCATTCCGAAGTCTGAGGTGATCTATGTGGAGACAAATGGCCATAACCAACTTCACTTGAGGTTACCTTAAAAGATATAAGCTTTCTAGTGAGTTCTTATCATTTGAATAATCTGACCTTTACACCTCTTGAACACTACATATGTGTAAAAAGTTGTTAGCACAGTAAAGAAACATCACATTTTGTATCTCAATGCCTCCCTTTGATAAAAGTAATCAACACCAAATGGACATCTGATCATACCTTGTTCTCTTTTGTTCTTCTTAATTGCATATCCTGACATGATGAATTTCTACCTCATCCTTATTATCCTGTTAATTTGCTTGGCTAGAACATTTGTTTGAAAGACTGCCACACAGTGCCAATTTGCTTGTATCAAGGTTTTTTTCCATTTTATAAAATTTGAGGGTTCTTTTGATGGCAAGATAAAGCATAAAAACGTTCAGATGAAAAGCAGAATTCTTTGCAACTTAGCCAGGGTGACCCAAAGGCAAGCGTCTTATAAAGTGTAACAAGATGCTGCTGCAGGGGGCAGTTTATGTCTGGAAAACATTTGCAAGATAGCTAGGTTTCCTGCACTCCTTTGGGACTAGCCAATTTAAATGATTTTGGTACACCATAGGGTATAAGTATGCCCCTATTTGTCTGATACCTGCTTAGTATTTTGGCAAATGAGACTGGAACACAGTGAAAATTCAATAATGGAAGTGAAAGTTGGTGGGTATGGATTTAATCAGCTGGTTTAAAGAAGGAGAAATAGTCAATACCTCAAGGAGCAAAGGGGGAACATTTAAAACAAAACCAACTGACAAATACCACATGAGAATAAATTGTGTTAGTGAAGTTTTCATTTCTTTTGCAAATACCTGAGAATGACAGCTTAAAGCAGGAAAAGTTATGTTAGATCTTAGTCTCATAGCCCACGGTCAACTGGCTTGTTTACTAGTCACATGCAAAGACATGGCGGAGAAAAGCCACTCAGTTCATGGCAACCAGAGAAGTAGAGAGGAGAGAATCAGAAGAAAGGGGCCTGACCCAAAACATCCTTAAAGACAAACCTCCAGTGATTTGTTTCATCCACTGAGTCCCCACCTCCTAGAAAACTCATTTAGCTTAGAACTCATCAGTGGATTATTCTACTTGAAGTTATAGCCATCATGAGCCAATCATTTTCCAAAAGTCCATCAATTACAACTAAGTGGTCAATGTGGTGAGTCTTTTGGGGGACATTTTAAAACTTGATCATAACAATAACCATCTTGATACTTTTTGCCTGTGGTGAATTAGGACATTGTCTACTGTTAAAAACTGTTTTGAGAGCATTTTTAACTTCGTGCCTGAATATGCAAACAATGTCTTATTGATCCAAAGTACATCGCAGGAGAGATCAGTACCTCTTCTTACCAGCCATAGTGATCCTTTTCTTGGGTTCATGCAAAGCCCTAGATTACTAGTAAATAAACCACATAAATGTTCATTTGTTAAGCATTAACACTTATTAAGTATTAAAAGTGTTAAATGTTCACTTGTGTTCTGCATAGAATTATTAACATCACTTTAAAAAATTGTATAAAAATGGAGAAGTCTTAGTTTCACAACAAAATTGAAAGGAAGATAAAGCAATTTCTCAGATAACCTCTTCTACCACTTTGCATAACCTGTGAAAAGGCAGAAATATCAGAGTGGAAGGACATGGCAGAGAAAAAGCTGTTCACTTCATAGCTGCTAGGAAGTAGGAAGAGGGAGAAAGGTAACAAAGAAAGCCTGGGGCAGAATATATTAACATTGTTTACCAGAGTCATACTGTTGTCACAACTGATGAACGTACACTGATATATCATTATCACCTAAATTCCATAGTTTACTTTGGAATCTGTGCTTGGTGTTGATCATTCTTTAATTTAACAAACTACTAATTATATGTATTCACTATTATAACACTGGCCAGTTCTCTTGATCTAAAAATTCTCTGAGCTCTGCTTATGCATCACTTTGTTCACTCTGCCTCATGAATTCTCCTCCATGTTTCCTTTTTTCCAGAATGACCTATCCTTGGAATCAATCAATCAATAGATAGCTTCTCAGATTGTACTCTTGCACTTAATTTAATGCACTTAAGCTTCCTTTATGTCTTTTAATGGTTTGGTAACTAACTACTTTTCACAGTGATAGTCACTGTCTGAATATACCACAACTTATCTGCCTATTTACAAATTGAAGAACATCTTTGATGCTTCCAGTTTTTGGCAATTCTGAATAAAGTTTCTATAAACATCCTCATGTAGGGTTTTGTGTAGATAAAAGTTTTCAGTTTCTTCCATTTAAGGAGTGAAACTACTGAATCACATTCATTTTTTCATACAGTGCTTTAGGTCAAAGAATGGGTTTATTTTGTAAAAACTATGCCAAGTAGTCTTTTATTTTCTCTTTTCTCTTCTCTTCTCTTCTCTGCTCTTTTCTATTCTTTTCTTTTCTTTTCTTTTCTTTCTCTTCTCTTCTCTTTTCTTCTTTTCTCTTCTCTTCTCCTTTTCTCCTCTCCTCTACTCTCCTCTCTTTTCCCTTTCCCCTTTCCCTTTCCATTTCCCTTTCCCCTTTCCTTTCCTTTTCTTTTACTGTTTACTTATCTTCATTAACAGAAACTATATGCACATTGACTAGTAGCTCTTCATCTCTTCCTTTCACCTATCACATCAATCATTAAAACTCAGAGATTAAAAGGCTGACTATATATCAGTAAAATACATTTATAAGCCATATATTTTTAAAGGAGTTAGTTTTCTAAATAAGATGCTCACAATCAAAATTTTCCACAAATATATGTATCTCACACTTATTAGGATAACTAGTTTAAAAAATATCACATATAACAACTGTTAAGCAGGACGTGGGAATGTTAAAATCCTCATGAACTGTTGGTGAGAATCCAAAATGGTGACCCACTATGAAAACACTAAGAGATTACTAAAAAATTAAAAATAGTACTATCACTTAATACAGCAGCACAACTTCTATGCATATAACCAAAAGAATGGGAATCAAGATCTTAGAATATATTAATACTCCTGTATTAATTATAGTTTTATTTGCAATAAGCAAGATACAGAAATAAAGTAAATGTCCATTAATAGATCAATGGATAAAAGTCTGGTGTATGCACACAATGGAATAATATTTGTCCTTAGTAAAGAAGGAAGTTGTGCAATACATGATAATATTGATGAACTTGGAAGAAACACATGCTAAGTGAAATAAAGTAATCATACAAAGAAAATTATTATTACATATTTAGGAAATAATGCAAAGAGTCAAATTTGTAGAGTCAAAAAAGTAATGATTGATGTGATAGGTGGAAGGAAGAGATGAAGAGCTACTAGTCAATGTGCATACAGTTTCTATTAATGAAGATAAGTAACTTCTAGATATCTGCTCTTAACATGTATCTATAGTGAGCAATGTATTGTATACTAACAAATATTAATCGTTGAGAACTCAAATGCCTCTATCACAATATATTTAAAGTATCAAAATGATGTATTAGTCAAAATTTGATAAAATGAAACAAACATTATAGTACTTTATTTCAAGTAGATGAAAGGAAACATTTAATGCAGGTAATTAGAGACTGTTGGTGATCTTCAAAGGTCAAATTTCTGTATGTCGTTGAAACTACAAATGACTTCAGAATGCAAAATTCTTGAATGTAAAAAAATCTCCTGCAATGACAACAGTAGCCTAACTTATAAAAATGGGTGATTCACAGGGACTATTTCTATGTAAAGTTAAGATCATGTATGTCAAGTACTCGTGTGTCTTGGCACACCTGCTCTAGAAGTTCTGAATTTTAAATCTTTTTAAGCCAGTCTATGATTTGATAGTGATTACAGTTAGAATTCTTAAGCTTGTCTACCAGAATGCAAGGGATTATGTAGAAGAAAATGGATGGCAATCAACTGAAAACAAACAATGCAATAATGTGTAATAGTAATTAAATGTGTTTGGGAAAAATAGTTTTCAGTATGATTTTCTGAAAAAGTTGAAAGATAAATAATTTATAATTAGAGGAAAAATAATTTGAGACCACTTAATTGCAATCTTCCCATATGAAGGTAAAAGCTAACATCTCAGACTCCTGTAGACCATGTTGGATAAGATTTATCTTCCAATTACCTGGTATTACATCTGGAAATTTCTCTTCTCTTTAATAACTTTTGTCATTTTTGATTCAATTAGAAATAAAATAACACAGCAAGAAAGCATGTGTACACACTTCCATGGGCACAAAGAGGCAGGGACATGGATTTTATGCTTGGCACTGTGTGTGTGTGTATGTGTTTGTATGTTCATTTGTATTACTTACATGTCCACTGTCACATTTCCAAGGTAAGGGCTCCTCAATTACCTAGATTATTGAAGTACATTAAAAACTGCAGCTTGTTGTCACTGAATCCACTATACAAAGAATGTTGAGAATCATTATCATATAGTAATATTTTGTTTTTCGCCAACATGAATTTGACTTCTGTGAGTCTCCTATCCTTCCCTCTATAATGTAGTTCCATTCTAATTACAAAATAATTTTTCCTACTAAATCCTATATGAAATAACTGCTAAAAGCAGGTCCATTTTTCTCATCACTCATGTAATGCCCAGTCTCTTACCTTGGCATCCATGTATGTGTTCGCATACCTGGAATAATTCTAGTCACTTTTTCCTGTATGAAAACAACGTTAAGATTTTGAAGATCAGTCAGTAGTTTTCACTTCAGTCCCATATTCATAATTTCGCAATTTTTCTTTTATTTCTAAATATACAAATCCATTTGATCAGAATTCTTTGTGTATTTCACTGTATTAATTTCAGTTGCATTAGATTATAAGTGGAATAGTTTCTATTTTGTAGAGAATTAGTGCCAGTAAACAGAAGAGTCTAAAATGCTGGTAGACTCTAGTCCTTTATATAAATTAGTGTAGGGTTTTCATGTAATTTATGCACATCCTCCCAATACTTCATTGATTTTTAAAAATTAATTTTACCAGTACCTTTTAGATATGATCACATTTAAAATGATCACATTTAAATCATTACTGTGTTATATATAACCATGTAAAGCCTATACATCAATTTATATGAATTCAGGATAGTAATTACCACATAACAAATTTGATATTTTGTTTCTTGGATCTTTCTGGATTTTTAGAAAACATTTTAAATCTGAAGTTGATTAGATCTGTGGATATAGAAACCCAAATGTATACATCAGATTTAAGTTCTATCTTTCTGTCTTTAACATCCACAGTATTTTAGAGCTCGATGAGTGTTGGAAAGCTTGAAAACATATTATCTTTAATCCAGAAAAAAAGATCAAGAAAAATATAAATATTTATTTATGTAGTTTGGATAATTCACTAAATAAGTGTCAGAATTCAAAGCACGTGGTTAGCGACTGAGACCATATTTATGAAATATTTACAAAACAAACTTTTGATGAGGACAGTGATTTCTTGTTGACAACTCTATGTTATATTTTGTTGTATAAGTATTTTCCTTGAAATTCAACACAATAATTCTATGGGGCAGAAAATAATGAAAATACGTTCTGATTCTAGTCCTGATGATGTCATATGTTGAATTTGAACCTATAGAGAGTAAAATTAAACTTGAGAGTTATTATACAGATTATATAAGAAGTAAAATACAGATTATATTGACTAAGATAATGAGACTATGCAGTAATTGAAACATCTGGGACTGGAAGAAACCTCACTTTAGATAGGAAACAATGTGTGTTTTTTTAAGATAGGCAAGACAATATGAAATTTTTGACAAATAAAACTGCCAGTTTAGTTGTGAAAATTTAAAGTGAAATTTGTTTTTTCAAATTATTCTTCAGAGTTTATTTTAAAAGACTTCAATGCAAAGCACATTGCTTACAGTATCATTTAAAGGGTCCTCGAATTTCAAACTATTAATGCAATTGAAGAGATGACTTTGCATTAGTGGTTAGGAACTACTTTTAAGACTTAACATATAGGGCATAGCAAGCACTAGGCCCTGAGATGATTCCCAGTACAAAAATAAATAAATAAATGGAAAATGTATAGAGATTTTTGTTATTGTATATCTTTATTACCCCTTAACTTTGCAATGGTAACTCAAGTTTGAAATTATGCAAAAAAGTAGGGATTCAATAAAGCATGAGAGAAATATAGAAGTGGATATAGGTATAGGTACAGATGAATACAGATGAGAGTAGAGATAGATATAGATACACAGACATATATCTCACATTGGCTAAAAGATTCAGACTATGTAGGTTGGATACAAGAAAGAAAATTTCCAATATATTATTTAATTGTCTTTAGAAAGTCTTTCCAAACTTATTTGTAAAAAAAAGTTTAAGAAAATATGTATCCCAGGGCTATTAACACATCACTGCATGAATAAACATATTGATTCAGAATATTTGTATTCATATGTAGTTTGTTATGAGGATGAATAATAATTTCTCAACATACATAAAGTTTTAACTTTGAGAATTTAAAAATAGTCTTTAGGTTACTAGGTTATTTATTGACAAATATCTCCTCAAGTTACATTTATTCATTTTGATACAGACCCCACTTTAATCTATACAGTATTATATTTATGTAGCTTTTCTCAACAATGGTGATGATAGATCATTTGTTCGGGGATTTGGAGAATTTACTGTTTTATGTATCAGTCAGATATGTAGATGGTTGGATTTAACTCACTGTAAAATGGCAAGGCTATCATTTCATTTTGTTATGAATTTGTTATACATGTGCTTTGCACGCACTCATATATAAGCACATGAATAAGTCTGTATTAAAACTGAGAAACAGCAAAGGAAAGTTAAGCTTTATACTATAAAAATACTCTCAAAAAACAAAGTCGATTAACTGATGACAATGTGAGTTGTTCTATAGTTGCATAAAACTCTGTGCTTAGCAATTTCTAATCTGTTTGTAACCAATACCTCATTAGCTATACAGGTATCATATATTTTTATTTCTAGGGCAAGATTTGTTCCATTTATTTTGCTTCTGACTTAATTTTTATTTTCTGTTCACTTAGCATTTTTGTATACTTTGAATAGAAAAAAATAATGTTTATGGGTGGATATGTTTTAGTAGTTAATTTTCTTTGTGTTTACTTTCTTTTTTGATTGTCTTTCTGAATGGGTAAGGTTTAGTAGGTAATAGACATAGAAACAAAATGTAGAGTCAATTTCTAATAATCAGTATAAATAACAACCTATAATATGACTTATATATTTGCAACAGTATGGATTTAAAATTCATGGTTATGTCCAGGTAAACTTTTCCAATTCTTTCAGATTTACCCCCACCTTGTTTTGGTTTAAACAACATGTCTAAAATAAAGTATAACTAGCATTTATTTCAAACTGTATACTATGAGAGTCTGTATTGAAATTTAAATAAGCCTACTGGAGACCTTTTAAAGAAACTATTTAAAATATTTTTCTGAATTTATTGTTATATTGGCAGAAAATTATTTACCCTTGAACAAATTATTTAACCTTACATAAGGTAATAACCTGATGCTTTTATTGGCTTTGAAAGGAACTGCTATATATAGTTCATTTAGGAAGTTTAAAGTGCATACTTCTTATAGGTGTCCTATTTGAAGTTACAAAAGAAATATTAATCCACTATAATCTCTCATTAGAAAGAAGGAAGAAAATATTTCCAGGGTAGTATAAAGTCAATCTTTAAAGAGTTGTCTTAATCTTTTTTACATCACAAGTAGAAACTGTCATTAGGCATTTATTTAATAGCAAAGACAGAAAAAAATCAAAATATAGTTGTTTAATTCCTTGTAAGGTTCATAAATAAAATTTTGCAATCATGGTTTATAAATGATTTTATTTTCTTCTTTCCTTATTTCCAATTTAATTTAAGCTGATGAAAATTCTACCATATTTTTTAGTTCAGATAAAACTCTTTTTTGCCCTCTCAGCACTTAAAAGGTAGGAAAGGGACATATAACTATTTCACCTCTTTCAATTGGTTTTAAATTAAATTTGTACCACAATTGAAAGTGAAAATTTTTCATTAAAGTTTATAACTAAATTGACATATAAATAGCATATTTTCTAACACCATATAGCATATATTTTTCTGTTTTTTTCTCAATAGTTTCTTACTGTGCTGATAAACAAAAAGCATGTGCTTTTTAAAAAAACTATGATTAATTAATGTTAGTTATTATTCAGGAATTATTTTATGATATTAATCACTGTTATCTATAATAAAGGCATACAGAAGTGCCCTTCAAAATTTTATTGAAAGTTTATTTTAAGCCATATAATCTGATGTATATTTCACTAATTCATATATTAAGGTAGAGATGTAAATATATAGATCGATAGATGTAAAATAAATTAAATAGCCAAATGAACTCAATCATTGTAAACAAAGAAAGAGCAGTCTTAGGACAACTGGTAAGACAAATTTAGTTTAAAATGATTTGCTCATTTACCTTTGTAGCACTGTGAAACTAATACAATTAGTTTATTTATTTATTACAATTATATTGGTAAAATTTTTCCCTTTTTGAATGATTTGAAAAAGCTGTTAATGTGAGGCCTAATATGTCACCATATTTAGAATCCTTTACAAGTATATAATATTATGGACTATTTTAGCCACCTGTCTTTATTAAAAACATCCCAAGAGAGTTCATAAAACTTAAATAATATGATATTAAATAAGTGTATACTTGAGTTCACATAGAATATTAACAGAATTAAAGCATGGTATTAGAAGTAAATATTTGCATTACACATTTTCCTCAAATCAAAAATCAATGAATATACATGAGAAGGGAAAAAAGAGTATATTAAAATTAATGTCTATATATATATGCCTCCAGCTATATTTTTAGATTTTCTTAGAACCTCAAATAATTCTCATTCACTAGATGTCTTCAAATTTCATTCAAAATTATTCAGTATACCTTTTAAGTTAAAACTGAAGGTAATTCTTTTGATTACTATATCCCCTCACACAGATATTTAACTGGTTAAAAATGTACAATTACACATTAAAATCATGTTTTATATCAACTAACTTCTGCGTAAAAGTTTTGTGTCAGATTAAATGCTAGTTATTGAAACATAACTGCTGGAAATATGTTTCTATGTGTGAAAATCGCAATACCATTTCAGTCACTTATTTTTCAAGACATTTTTGGAGACAGCCAAAATATATATCTTGATTCTGAGACAAATGTGTAAAAAAATCCTCGGAATAAATTCTACTAAAAAATGACCAACAAATCATATTACATACATGACACTTGAAGATGTCAAAGTAGTTTAGGTATTGTTGTTTACTGTACTAGAAAATGGAGAAAATTTTGGAATCAAAATGTTAAGAAATATCATTACATCAAGATAGGTACTGATTTATGGTCTTAAGAATAAATGGGTTCCACTAATATTTATATAATTATAAATCTAATTGTATAGGTATCTTGCTATTGAAATTCTGCGTAAAATTAGATTTAGGAGACTATAACGCAATCACAGAATTCCATTAGGATGAGGAGAAAGTATAGATAAAAGCAGTGCTTACCATTTAAGAATATTTGTTTGTGAAACATGGAGAAATGGGAAAATAAAGCACATTATGTGGAAGACACCTATGAAGTACATCTGGTCAGTAAAGACAAGTCTTCCCTCTATGAAAGAAACTAGAACTATCTAATATGAAATGGAAAGGGTGTATTTCAAGAAGATCGTGGGGATATTAACAGAAGAAATAGTCAATAGAACAATGATGAATGGTCTTTCACTATGACTGTGTTACCAATAGGTGGTCGGTCACTTAGCACCTTGCTTTCTGTATGTGTTTAGCTGATTTTATTTTCACTTAATCCTCACTACTTACATATTTGGAAAATAGGCAAAGTTTGTGGAAAACATAAAACAAATTATAGAAAACATTTACAAATTTGCAAAGTAAACTGCAGTTACTAAAGAACATGTAATTTATGTCCTAACAATCATCATTTTATTGTGACTAATAAACATTAAAACAAGGTACATGTTTAATATACCAGCAATATATAGACAATAATTGAAAATACTTAGAATTTTGTGATCTCTTCCACTCTTTCAGTTCACTTTTCCTATAGTTTCAAATAAAATCCATATGGAAACAACAAATAATCCATTGCTTTTGCATTCTTGCACTTATCACGGTGTTTTGCATGAATTATTTTTTATCTAGAAATATTCTAAGCCTTTAACAAGTCTCTTATTATGTGTTTCACAAAGCTATTTTATCCTCAATTTAAGTCAAGGATGAAAGAACTCAAATTTATTTTCAAATGAAAAGCTCATGGGGTTAGAATGGTAAGAAACACTTCTTATTAAAGTATATGTGGATATGAGTAAAAATTGTTATAGCGGAAAATAACTTGTGAATTTTAACTTATTTTGACCCTTTTCTCTCAATGTTTAGTGTTACCTAAAAGTATGCATTTTTTTTTGAAGTAGAGATTTTAATCTTGTCAGTTCAAAGAAGGGTAATTCTCATTGATAACGATTGGAATCATTTTAAATAATTTATTGCACTCTAGAATAATTAGTAGTAGTTTATAGGCTCAACATAACCTCACTGTACTTGCTTCTCCTCTTGAATTTGTGAATGCAATATATCAGTGCTTCCTAGCACTTCTTTGTGCTTTTCAGAAATACTTTCCTTCACGAATTCTGTACCATTAACTGACTCTGTCATTCACTAAGATGATCAGAGGCAATGTTAAATATGTATGTATTGCACACTTGTTTTCTTCACAAATGTGTGGTAATGTCTTTTAGCACAGACTTTGTTGTCTACTTCTTTATGTCTCACGAAATGACAAAGAGCATGGCACATTTTAGAATTTGCACGATAAACATAAAACTCAATTCCTTGTATTCTATTTATAGGTAATCATTGAGCTTTGCATGCATGTTTATTTACCTATGGTCTATTATTTATCAGTGCCCCCCATCAGAGAAAAACTTTGAATTTTCATGGGGCACAATAAGAACCTGAGTTAAAAAGGTGTTTTTCTGTGTTTGCATAAAGAAATATAAAAATCTTGCAGTCAAGAATAATACTATGGCTCAAGGAAAATGAGCCAAGTTTTAGGGAAATAAATAAATACATGTATACATCATCGCTTACTATATCTTGCTTATTTTCTCTCAAGTACTTGATGATTCAGAATGTGGCATAATGACATGAATTGCAATGAGACTTACATCTAGACACATTAAACACAAAGCACTGAAAGGACTTGTTCTGCTACTTCGAGGTACCATGAGTTCAGTGTATTAGACAATGCCTTCAATAGAAAAGAGATGTAAAAACTCTGATAATGCATAAACTCTATTAATATCAGTCTGTGGTATGTTGATTATAGACATTTGACAAAGCAGCAAGAATATCAACCAGCCTATATCAGGGTTTTTTTTTACTTTTTCAAAAGACAAATATGTTACCATTTCTGGAGTATATATCAGCGCTTTCTACATAAATCATTAAAAATAAGCAACTCGGGGTGGATTAGATAATTTATCTCAAATAGTAATGGTTTCCAGAATCATAGCTGCTACAGTGGGTAACTGTGGTGACTGAAAATGTCCACAGATAATGGTAGCGATGAATAAAGAATTATGAACAGTTCCACAACTACGCATAAAAAGCAGTTCACAGGGGAAATGTCTACATTCTTTATTTTAAAATGACTTAAAAAGGCTGAAACTTCTGAATAGGTTATGGGACCTCAAATTTCATGTGACTCTTGCATGGTCTGTTTTTATCTTCAAGTCGTAAGGGATGGGAAATTTAGAATCCCTTTAGTTATTTTCTGTAGACTGTAAATGAAAAGCTACAATTTACTAGGCACTACTCTCAGTTGAGCGGTAAGTGGAGATTGAATAGTTATATTCTCTGTTCCACAAAAGTGAAAACAAATGGTTTAAGAGATTTATTTTTATATAATGTTATATGTATTATAAGAGAAGAATAAAATGATTTTAATCTTTTTGAATTTGATATATATCTGAGCTTTTTTATTTTAAAAAGCAAAACAGAAAAAAGGATAGAAATGTTAGAGAATTTCAAAAAAATATAGTAGGAAATTCACACTAGTTAATTTATTGCATATTGTTGTCTTAGAAGTAGTTGTTCAGGTTACTATATCTGAGCTTTTAAGGATGAGTACATCATAGAAAGACTAAGAAGTTTACCTAATCAAAAAGCGAAAACGGTAAAACATTTATTCGGTGATTTTTTGTGGTCAATGTTCTGCTCAGCTATGCATGGAATGTTCGTGAAATCCTCCAAACAGCTTGATTGTGTAAGTAAGCATAACACAGTAGGACAGATGCTTAAGTAAGATGATATATTCTTAAGCAAGACAGATGCTTCAGGCTTTGTGCTGGGGAGTTTTGAGATGTCTTTAGGTCTAGAGGCTGTGGTAAAATTTAGAGATAATTTCATGTAAACTATTACAGACTTGAACTTATAACAGCAATGAATGGCAATGCATGGAAAGAAACATGGTTTTGAGATATAGGAATTACAATTTTCAGGAATCAATGTTTGCTCAGGTGCAGAAGTAACGTAAGGATTGAAAGATGATTGTATAGATGATATTAAGCACTCACAAATACAGGCATGACAGATTTGGGCTGTTACTTGAAAGAAGGATGGAAGCATATGATTTGAGTAAGTTGGATTGAAGTATGTGTTGACATTTGTGTATATGTGCTCAATACAGTTGAATATATGAATCTGAAAAGAAGGAAATAATGGAATATGTGTATTATGTTTCAGTTTAGTTTAGTGACATGAATATTACTGAAATACTAGTATTTCTAGTTAAAGCAAGAAAGACAAAAAAAAAAACCTGTAGAAAACTAGTTCTCCTCTCAGAAATTTAAACATCTATGAAAGATGATGAGAATGAGGTGATACAGAATTACATTAATCTAGGAGATGAGAAGGGAATGAATGAAGAGTACAGTGAAGTGAATAATTGAAAAGATCAATTTGGATGGAAAAAGATTAGGAAGAAAGTATAAAAATATCAACAGAGGAAAGAGCCCAATAGTACTCTGCTTTGCAAATTCTTACATGCAGCACTCATTTTAACATTTCTTTCTGGGTATTCCTGTTCCACAGTATTAATTTTCAATCTGGAAATTATTGAATTCACCCAACAGCATACAGCAAACATGCAGGAAAACAACATTGTTTCTTAAGCTCATTTAGTTGGTTGTCTTTCTGTTCTACTGCTTGTGACAAAAGAGAACAGATAATTGCAGGCAAGAAAACAAAATCCTGTTTATAGAAAAAGTGTGACTCCAAACACTACTTTTTTCATTTCAGAAGAAATGTAATTATATCTCAGTTTGCATTTAATTTCTAGGTCAAATAATTTAGGAAAAGCATATGTGTGGAGCACTATTTTTTTTTACATAGAAATGTAATCAAACTGAATAATTTATAATTAATCCTGACTACTATTAATCCTTAGACTACTATTTTTTTAATTTTTTTTATTTTTTATTTTAAAGATAGTAAAACCCAACAAAGCAAAACAAAATAAATCCAGTCAAAACACAGCAGGGAAATTGGTACAGAATATCAAAGCAGGGTAATGGGAAAACAACAATGGCTACTACAGTGTATCTTGTTATCTTCACAGTAGTTTTCCATTCCATCAGTTATAGCAAAATCAGACCAAAACAAAACAGAATAAAACCAATCAAAATAGAATATTGAGTAAAGAAAAAAAATTAATACGAATAAAACAAAACAGTGAGAACATTATTAGACTTTAAAAACAAGACAGAAAAAAAACCTCCATATTTACCATATTGCGTACCATTATCCTTCCTATACATGCTCAGACTGTCAACCTCATGCCTGTAAATTCAACTTAACAATACAATCCTTCAGGTGCTTTTTGTACCTCAATTGCTATTAGCTCAGGTTGACCTCCAAACCAGCTGGTGGCTTATGAGGTGAGAGGGTTTGGTGATTTTCAGTCTGCATGCTGGTAGGCTTACAGGAGACACTGACTTTTTTCTCTTCCTGGGTCCCACACGGTCTGCGCAGCTTATCAGAAAGGCTGGCTAGTTGGATCCTTGATCAGCTCCTCCCGGTCCCAGCATGGCTGACTCTCGGGAGTTTCTGGCTTTCCCTTGTCTTCCTGGGTCCTGCATGATCTCTAGACTACTCTTTTAATAACAAAGTTTCAGATTGTTACAGATGTGTGATTAGACAAAAGATGCATTTTTGAAGGTTTTTCCACTTGTAATTATCGTCTATGTATAGAATTGAACAAACCAAAAAAGAGTGACATTACAAAAATGAATAAAATTAAAATACCCAGGCAAATATAATTTACATCTATACACAATGTAATTTTTATCAACGTAAATTTTAACACTACATTTTAGTCATTTGTTAAATGGGAAAACTATCATGTCATAATGTATAACTGAACTTTAACCAACACAACAAAATTATAGATACTTTCTAGTGTTTGTTCCATCTCTTGAGCAAAAGCAAACTGCTGTATGTGTTGTCTTACACGTTGTTAACAAAACATGACAGTCTGGTTCTTCGAGTTAAGTCTTTTACATCTCCCGAGGATCTATATTTAACTTAAGGTAGAAATGTGGAAGTAAGAAATAAGGACAAATAAGAATTTGATATTCATAAAATATCTGCCTATAATTTCACTTATATGTGTAACTAAAAATGATGAATACATAGAAGCAGAAATAAAACTGGTCTATTAATCGGTTTCTTGCTGATGAAACCTACAACTTGAAGGAGAAATTTCATGGACAGGCCTCTGCATGGGTTTAGGAGATTCAGTCCATGGTTGACTGGCCCCAAGGCAAGAACATCATGGCAGAAGGGTAAGGCTGAACGAAGATCTTACTTCAATGAGGAATTGGCAAGGGATCAGGTACAGTGCTCAGGGTGATGCTTCTATGGCCCCTCCACACACAGAGAAGTGTGCTTTGCTAATTCTTTCAATTCGGTTGCCGCAATTAAGCATAACATCCACAGATAGTTACAAGCGGCAAATGAGGGGCCAAAATTTGAAGATAAAACAATTAGTTCAACACTGTTTATATAATCCTGGGAAAATATAGCTAAAGTGATAAAGAAAAGTAAAAAGACTAAATGGTTAATATAATATCATTTCTGTGTATGAAAATATACTTTTAAATGCCTATTTGTGCCATAGTTCAAAGCAAAAACAAAAGCAAAATGTTATGTAAATATTCAAACTATTTCATTTTTGATTTATTAAAATATAAAGTCAGTGGTGCTAAGCAACAGTAACAAATGTACTTAAAGACAATCTCATATACATAACATTTCAGTGAGTGAAGCAATATATTTTTCTTTAACTTGATTGTCAAACATTAAATATTTCTTTCATATCATACTGATTTTAACTTGTACAAAAAGTTAAAATTATACCTATTAATGGGATAAGGAGATGTTTGATATGTGTATACACTGTGTGGTGTTTAAATCTGGCTAATTATACGTCCTCAAATAGCATTTTGTTTTGGAAAAAACTTTTAAAATTCTTTCTTTTAGATTTATAAGCAGTAAAGCACATTCATCTCTACAATTACTCTAATGTCCAACAGCACATCAGAACTACTTGCTTTTCTTTGTTACTGTTTGATATCTAAAGTATCCCGCCAGAGTCTCCTGTATTCAGAGGCAGGGCTTTTGGCAGGCGATTGGATCAGTGGAGAGCTACACTCATCAGTGGATGCATCCATCGATACATTCACGGGTAAAGGTACTGACCGGAGGCGAAGCCTCTGGCACAGAGACTTTGGAGGGTCCATCTCCCTCCGAGGCACCTCCCTTCCCTGTCCACTTCCTGATTGTCGTGGGGTCGGCAACTGTCCTCCATTAGACCTCCAACCATGCTATTTCTACCTTTGAGCCAGTGGATTTTCAACTGAATCCAGTGGAACTATGAGCCAAAATAAACTGTATTCCTTGAAGGTATATGCAGTTTTTGCCCCTGAAGTGGGAAAGTGACTAATAAACTACTTATTGATCAACTTTTCCATATTCCTTCCTTCTGCCTTCTGCCTCTAGTCTCTGGTAATCACTATTTCAAATTCTATAAAGTCAGCTTTTCAGGTTTCATGTATGGAGTGGTGATGCGGTACTTGTTTTTCTGTGTCTAGCTTATTTTACTTAAAATAATGATCTTCTGTTCCAACTATGGCATAAAAATGATAAGATTCCATTTTTTGTTATGGATGAACAATATTACTTTGTATGACTTTTCATAATGACCAGAAAAACACAAATCTAAAAACAATATCAAAAACACTCCACAAAAATAGAACATGGAATTTCTGCATATCTAGGAAAGAATTAATTCCTCTATCACTGCCTGACACTGGTCTTCACACCCAAGCACACACACACACACACACACACACACACACAAAATACAGCATACTTTGAGCACA